>UELU01144492.1:0-16925 GCA_900490025.1 Megastigmus dorsalis
CCTCCCCCCGTTCCCACCCCCCGAAAAACGCAACAAATTTATCTCCGAGTCTTCGCTCTGCTGCTCACGCGGCCTTTGCATCGCTTTGCTACTATACACTTTCCTCGTTACCTTTTTAACGACTGTTTGTCGTCAAGAGTGACACTCGCCTGGAAATAGGTTTATGATTAAGGAACTCGACGGAGGATTGCTCGCGCTCGACCAACCGATAAGATAGTATAAAGTTGACGGCGAAGGACTTCCCTACAGGTAGCTTTTCTTTATTAATTCTTCGTATTTTCTTCTTCGTCTTCTTCTTCTTCTTCTTCTTCTTCTTCTTCTTCTTCTTTCTTTGTCAGAAGACATGAAAAAAAAATATATAACGATAGTTCTCTTCTTTTTATTGTAGGGATGAAGTATAGAGGAGAATGAGATATTAAGAGCTGAGTTCTCGCGGATAATTCCCTTTTTCCAACTCATTATTATAAGTAATTTTTCCGAAAATTTAAAAAAAGGGCCCATCGTTACACGCTCCATATGACGCTGAATATAGATAGATTCATTATTTGTAGCGCGGAATTACTCGCAATTCCGAATACGTAAGTAATTTCAAATTACAAAGTTTAATCTTACACCTGCGGGTGTATTCGACTATTTTATTATCTTTATCGGTATAGATTATATATTGTTATAATTATACGCAGTGGCACAATTCGTACGATTGATTGTGATGAGCCTCCATTAAAAATAAACGATTTCGGTACCGTGAAATTTAAATGGTGTGTAATACCCGAAATAGATTTCATACTAATTAAACTTTACACTTTATGTGGTTTTCATCATTATGAAAAAAAATAAGGTATTGTTCATGACATCTTTAACTACGTTAAGTACTTAATAAAATTATAAACAAAGTTTTATATGCAGCTTCATTTTTCACGTTTAATAATTCTTACGAATTTGAAGATTTTTTTATTGCAAAAGAATCTTAAATTTTCATCGCGTACAATTTTCAGCGGGAATCTACGTTATGACGTTAACTAAAAAGATCGCGCTCGATCTTTATAAACGAACGTCACATCGTACCGCACAGACAATCATCTTTCATTCATTCGCCTTATCGCATTCGAGATTCTTTCGTCAAACCGTCGCGTTAACGTGAAAATAATGCACGAGCCTCCTTTAATAATAAATCTCTTCGAAACGATAAAAAAACAACAGAAAAAAAAACCAGCGGCGACGATAAAATCAATTTTTTTCCCGCAGTCTGTCATACATGATATAATATATACACCCCAACGTGTGTACGCACGCATAAGAAAAAAGCTGCTACCGTGCCGTGTCTATCCGAGAAATAGAGTAGGATTCGGCCATGCTAGGGCAAAAAAAAATGAAGAAGCAAAGTCCAGGAGGCATATACCGATAAGCGGCTATCCTCTGGCGCCAAGATCAAGTGCGGTATAGGAGACGATGTATATACACGAGGCGCGGCTCTCCTCGAAACTGGTGTACACACACATACACACACACATATATATATATACACTAGCAGCAGCAGCAGCAGCAGCAGCACTCGGCCTGAGAGAGATAACGTTATCGGCCTCTTATCGTCTCAAGGGTTTCTCTTATAGCCTCCGACCGAAGCCCCTCAACTCCTCGTCGCTCGCGTCCTCCGTGATTGATAGACTCCGGGCTTTTACAATAATTATCCCCTCCTCCTCTCTTCTACCTCCACAGCTCTCTCTCTCTCTCACTCTCTCTCTCTCCGCGCCTTTTCCCTTATTAACCATAATTGGCGGGTATCGACACACTTGCTATTGACCCGACAAGCCTCTCTAATCATGGTGATTGCTCGGAGATTCAAGAGACGAAAAGAAAAATAGATGTGCGCGCGTCATGCCTTGTAGGGCAAAGAAATTTCTAATTGCATTTTGCGCTGATATCCGTCCGGAGTGCTCCCGATATAATTTCATTATTTGCTGCGAGATAATGTGGATTTATCGGCGAGCCTCCCATGATAGATATTATCACGCAGAAAGTGAGATTATTATTATTGTAAAGTATATGCGTTGGAGATCTTAGTGCAATTATACGTACGATAAAGCAAAAATAACTTTCGTTTACTTAATGAATAAACTTTTTTTTAACTTTGTCAAATCGCTTTGAGGTACTCAATAAAACGATTGTTTTTCATCCTCGATATACCGTATAATTGAAATTTTTACATACACTCAATATGAAAAAAGAAAAATTCGAATTGTAACTAAAGGTCCTCTTTAGTCAAAAGTAATATTCTATTCAGGAATTTTTTGACTTTTGATTCTAAAGGATTAATGAAAACTCAAAATAATATTAGTTTATTGAACCGACAGAACAATCCAATAATAAATTCGAATAATGGGTCATCAAGACTCAGAAATGTTATTCTCCGATTCAAATTAAATTACTGTTCGATTGAAAGGATGTTAATAGGTATACGGAAAATCCTCTAGATCCAATAAGGTCTTTCTTCTGAATGTTTCCTTCTGCTCCTCGTAGCCTTTTAATTTTGATGAATGCCGAATGGGGAGAGGAAAGAGGTTAATTTTAGGAGTCCTGTACAGCGTTGTTCTTGAAATATTCACAGAGAGCGAAATTATCGATTTTAGTGATATCAATGTAAAATTCAGTACAATAACTTTATTCTTAAACTTGTATACATACATGACTTTAAATTCAAACTAAAGATAAGTTTATAAGCTTTATTCATAGGCAAATCTTTTTACAGAAAACAATTTTAATTTGAATATCAATTAGTTAACGAGTGTTTTGAATGAATTATTGCAACTAAATAGTTAATTTTCAAAATTAATTTTAATTTATCATTATTTTCGAAGTATTTGTACCTATTTTTGCTTAAGTCTCTTAGGTAAATTACTAATATGTATGCATATAATAAAGAAAAATATGAGCTTTGTATTGAAACATTGCTTCAAATAGCAATGCATATTAAACTAATAATTTATTTCATAATATTTTTTATAATCATATATATTACGTATTAAAATAATAAATAGACTGCGTAATAATGAAAATAAATAATTTATGAATCAGAAAATTGTATTATACATTATGTTATAACAGTCCGTGCGAAAAGCTCGATTTATAACGTTTACACGAGGGTAAAATCACTTTATTGCACTAATATCAAAATATACTATTTTATAACTGAGTGCGTAAAATTTGAATTTACGCACGCTAAGTAGGCACCTTAAGTCGAGTTTAATGCGCTCATTTATAAAAAATAGTATACACAACTCGTGCGGGAATGGCCCACTTTGCGCACTTGTTGCGTAATGTACTATTTTGAACCGAATTAAGAGATGCGTGATCTTTCATGCCTCGGTAGCGTGAGTAAATACACTAGTTATTCAAACTTTCACTGGAGTGAAATATATAAAGTGTGAAGCAAGTCGAAGTAAGCATAAAGCTGTGCTTTTGAATTTATACAAAAGTTATATATTTGTATATTATTTTTATAATTACATTATTAGTTCGTATACAAAATCGACTAGTAATTATGCGCTCGTTTTGGCTATGAAAACAGTCTGCTCTCAAAATAATATTGTATAAAACGATATACGTTTTTATTTGAAATATAAATATTTAGTAGTCAAAAGTATAAACATCGCAAAGAAGTATATTCAGTTTGTATGATGCAATTTACATTACTAAAAAGTTGCTTACAACTAAACCTTGCTAAATTACTGGAAAACATTACTAAGTAAGCTCTCATCGAAACATTTAAATCTAATTCCACTTTTCAGATGGTTATATTAACAGTGACAAGTAGAAAGCTAAGACATTAATAATCAATTTATATTAAAGGAAACAAGATAAAATTTAGCTAGTAACATTCATTGCAATAAGATGACATAAGGCAAATTAATTTCATTCTTATATTAGATATACAAATCATTTTATATAATCTTCATTGCAATGTCATTTTATCTTAATAAATAGTTTGTGATTGATTTATGTGTAGTAAATTCAAAATATAATAATACAATTTGATTTTCAGAATTCAACCACTTTATACTTATGTAATTTTAATACCCACTGTCGAGCTTATATCTGTTCTTTATTCATTAAACACTTCTTTTTTGTAATTTTGAAAAAAAAAATTAAATCTGCAAGAGCTGCTGTAGTGTCGTCTCGCTGACAAATCTTCAAAGGTTACCTCCTATAATATAATACCATCAAAATTCAAAGTTATGCTTCTAATGCCTCGTAGATTTAAAAGTAATCGTACAAATTCCAAAGGTTCATAAAAAATCTACTCTAATCTCACGCACTAACCAATACAATCAACGAAACAAGTATAAATTCACTCATTCCCGAAGCTAGAACGTGAAATCTTATGATCCAACTTCCGTTGTTGGTCGCCAATAAAAGTCGCTCAAACAAAATCTGCAGAAACTCAGGGAGAGAGAGAGAGAGAGAGAGAGAGAGAGAGAGAGAGAGAGAGGAGAACGGGTAATTCTCCAAATAAACGCTAAAGCAATTAGGGGCGCGTATAATAAAAGGAACGATCTGTCGAGAGAAAAGCCGCCGCGGTCTTTTGTGCGCGATTGTCGTTGCGCTCATTGTAATGCTCTCTCTCTCTCTCTCCTCTCCTTCCTCCGCCGGCAGCTCCTTTTTCCCGCGTATACCTCCTTGACTAAAAAGGAGGAAAAAGGCGATGCAGGCGAACGTGAAAAGCTCGCGCTCGCGGAGGACGACTCTCTCTCTCTCTCTCTCTATCTGTGTGTGTGTGTGTGTGGGTGTGTATATTGGCTCGGACTGCAAGAGGAGAGCCTGCTGCTTTTACATTTCACGCCTGCAATTCCGCTGGGTAATGGGACGAGCTCCAACAATATTCTTCAGGTGCAGAGTCGCAGCGTGTCAGCCCCCCCACCCGTATATGCCGTCTCTCTCTCTCTCTCTCTCTCACTCTCTCTCTCGCTCTATTTTTATATCATTCTATGGGCAAATAATAGCCCGCGCGACATTTCCATTCCCGTATAGTCGCGCGAGCCTTCACTTATTTTCCATTTATTGTGTTTACCGCGCTGAGGCAGATGATAAAAATCACTTTCAGCTGCCGAGCTGCCACCGAGCGAGTCTTTTAGTTTTCCATGTTATTGGTAAATAATAATCGAAAGTTTCTCGCTGCGTTTTCTATCATTATGTTTGATATATATAAAAAAGTTGATTAGTGTGTTTGAGCGTAAGAACGGAAGCGTTGCAGGTCGAGGTTTAGATTTAAAGCTTTTATCCAGCGTTACGATAATGCACTATAGAAGTGTAGGAAAATGTATGCAGACGAGATTACCGTGAATTGTACGAGTTGCGACAAATGTAGCTGTATTTAATTGAGACAGACAATAACATTAAGAATCAATGGGAAGTTATCATAAGCTTATAAAGGCCGACTGTTGTGAAAATCAATTCTGATTACATGTAATAATTGAATATTACGTCGCAGCTGCATCTTGAAATTTTCCATCAACTTAAAATTGGCTTGATAAACAATAGTATACAGTTACAGCTACTCGCATGCATTACAAGCACCGATAATTCATTACTGTGCAAGCCGTAAACATTAGCGCGCGTATAACGGTAATACATTTCTCAAACCAGAAATAAAATGGTATAATAAGTGGCAATCTGCAGAAAAGAGTATTGACTGATCAATTGATTGTTATTCATCATTTTAGTAATAATAACTTTTGAATTTTGACCTTCACTATTAAATAATGCTGTCGTTTTTCATTCTGACTATTCATTTATTATTAGCTACAGACATAAAAGAAAAGCTTTGTAAACCTTTTGCTGCGCTTTTGTATCATTTAATTCGCCCATATACGTTATACATTGCGAGCGAAAACCACACTGCCTTCGCCGTGAGTTTGGTAAACACCGAAAAGTGTACAACAATATCTTTCGTTGTGGCGCAATGTCGGTATATATTACTCGCTCACCTCGGCAAATCATCTCTGTGAAAAGGACCTAAACCACACACACACATACAGACACACAGACACAGGGTAAAATGCAAAAAGCATCCATTCCCGCAAAAGTCATCGGTGAAAATTTCTGTAATACGAAGACGAGAGGCCCCAGCGGGTCGATTGATTTTCTAGCGAATCTCTCATTTCCTCTCTCCCGGTCCCTTTACTTCTCTCTCTCTCTCTCTCTCTCTCTCTCTCTCCCCGCGAAAAACTTTTCATTCTCGCGCGGCAGTAAAAGTTTTTCCTCCGGTGCCCTGCCTCATTCGTCCCTTTTTGTCTTCATCCTCCCTCTCTCTCTCTCTCTTTTTAATACAGTTTTGTGTCTCCACGATGGCCATCCTGAGGGAGAGAGCACACACACCATGAGAAGACGAAGAGAAAGAGAGAGAGAGGAGGCAAAGCTTGTAAAGATATTAGGATCGAACTCGGCACACGGAAACCCCATCAGCTCCAGGCTCGTAAATTTCGGCTGGCTGCCGAAACTCGCGACTCTCTCTGTCCTCTTGCCTTTGTCTTATGCGCCCTATACTCAGTCTGTCCTGCTTTTTTTATGGTGCTACGCGCGCGTACTCGCCACCCCCCTATGGATGCTACGTGTCCGTATATATCGGCGTTATATATCTATATAAATGTGCGTGGAGTTCCCGTGGGAGAGGACGATTTTTCCGCGGTATCGGACCTCATTTCTATCCATCGACGTGATAAACGTCTCTTATTGCATAATAGACGTCTTAAAAGCATTCTTAGATTTTTCCCCATTGATTTTGAGTTAGTTGGGTTGCGAGTGAACGGGTCTGAATAGAGGGGAAAGATAAGTTGCAGCGTTACCGAACTGCTATATACGTATATCTTATCAATTTATGTGGACCTGAAAACATACTATAATATAATTACTTTGACGCTATTCTTGGAAATCATTTTAGTTGTAGTTTTATCGATTCAGTTTTTAATCAAATTCGTTTTGATAAAAATATTCTTAACTATAATAAACCAACTATTTATTTATCTTAAAATGAAAGTTTTTACCGCGGTAGAGTAAATGTAACTATTTTTATATGATAATAAGCTATTAATTGTTGATGACAATTTTAAACCAAATTATTTATAGAGCACGACCTACTTTAATCATAAAAATTAAATTTAATTTCATAAATCTTTAGGAAAACCTCGTATGAAGGACACGTATATATATATATGTATTCGTCGAATAAATGTTGCTCTAATATAAAGAAGTCAAAAGTTCATCTAAAACCTTACTGTATCTCAAATGATAGTTCAATTATTTAATTCAGTACTAGTATAGGAATATAGATGAAATTAAATATTTCCTAATTTGACCTGTTCAAGCCGTTGACTCGAAATAAAATCTCTACTCGATCATTGGGTTCTATCATACAGCCGAATTATTTTAGAATTTTCACAAAGTTCACTGCAATTTTAGCAGCTCTAAATCGAACTTTGTTTTTTCGTACAACATAAAAGTCACAGTCAAAGTCACAGAAGATTCTGCCTATAAATTAATTCACTAAACAAGATCTATTCGCGTCTCTATAAACACATGGCCAAGTGCACGAAGGCGGAGGTGGAAACTCGCCCGGAGTGGAACAACGACTCCCTAACAGGTAAAAGAGGGCGGAATCGCACTCTTCATTCCCGGCCTACACGAGAATATACTATATACGCCAAAAGGAGGCCTATGCTCCTCTTTAAATCTCTCTCCGATATATATACAGGCGCGACGGGGGTTGAGAGGAGGAGGCGGGAAGTAGAATGCGAACTTATATATACTCGACGGGCGCGACTCTGCCAAAACTTCTGCGGGCTTTGGATATGCGAGAACGGAAAATATACGGCGCGACGGGGGACTTTGTTCTTTCAGCGATACGCGGGCGCGCGCCTAAATAAGTAAAGAAAATGGAGATTGGCAGTTTTCGGGAGATCAGTATACCGGGGCGCGGCTGCTGACAGAGCTTGACACTGGAGCAAAACATTCCCTCGCTCCCGCCATCAATTTGTTTCGTCGCCATAGAAAAGGAGCCTAATACCTATATGTATAGCTCGACGAGAGGAATATTGTTTTTACCGAATTTTCCAGATGAAACGTGTTGCACGCGCAAATATATAACGATTCGTCGATCGAGTGATTCTTCCGCTTTCGGAGACAGTAAACTATACCAATGGATTTTCAGGCTGTAGAGTACGACGATTTAAGGTCTCTCAATAAAAATATAAATACTAAAGATACTTTCGTTCTGTACGTAAATATAAGAAGCTTAAATGCAAATTTTGATAAATTACACATTTTACTTGAAAACCTTAAGAGTAAGCCGTGCGCTATAGTTTGTGCTGAATCGTGGAATCTAGAACATTATCAAATTTATACACTTAATGATTATAGAATATATTATAACAACAGTAAAATAAATAAGTCTAATGGTGTTGTTGTATACATTAAAAATGATGTAAATCAAATAACTGAAATTATAGAAATAGGAAGATTAAAAATATTAAATATAAGCATAAAACTAAAGAACAACAGTACTTTAGAAATATTGTCCGTATACAGATCGCACGATATGACCTGTCCTGAATTTATATTAAATATGAAAAATTACTTAAAAAGTTAAAAGAATGTTAAAAATCACTTAATAATTGGAGATTTTAACATAAATATATTAGAATGTAATAATACAAGTGAGGAATTTTTAAACAATTTCTTTGAAATTGGCTTTATTCCTGGGTTCACTAGTGTAAAAATACCAAATAATGTAAACAACAAAAGTAGAACATGTATAGATAATATCTTCATAAAAAATAAGTCAATTAGCACAAAAACTTTTAAATTAAAAATACCTATGCCTGATCATTTTCCACTTTTTGTTAAGTTAAAAAGATCGATACCAAATTGTGAAAAAGAAAAAATTGAGACAAAAATGTACAACTATAAAAAACTAGCTAATGTGGCAAGTAGAATTGATTGGTCGCAGTACGGTAATGATCCAAATGAAGCGATTAATTTAATAATAAAAGAAATCCAAAATTGCATTGAAAAATCAGAAATTGTAAAACATACGAATGGTAAAAAATATAAACATTTACCGAGGAAAAGCTGGATTAATAAGTCAATAATAAAATCTTGTGAAAAAAAAGAAAAATTATACAAAGAACTCAAATTAAATCCAAACAATGAATATCTAAAAAACAAATATAAAAATTATTTTAAAATACTGGACAAAATAATAAAAGATGCCAAAATCAATCATGAAAAGAAAATGGTAGAGCAAAATATTGGCAATTCCAGAAATATATAGTCAATAATAAATTCTAAATTAGGTACGAAAAGGAAATAAAAAGTTAGAATAGGACACAATAGTAATGATTATAAAAATATAAATACCGGAGTTCCTCAAGGTACAATATTAAGCCCTTTACTTTTTATAATGTATGTAATCGATTTGCTAACAAGTATGACAGAATATATAGTATCATATGCGGACGATACTGCAATATTATCCATGAGTAAAAACTGGAAAGAGCTAGAAATATCAATGAACACATATCTGGAAGAAGTATCGATATGGCCCTAAATAAATTAACTTTAAATATAAACAAAACAGTATACATTACTTTTGGCAACTACTGTAATAGTGTTCCTAAATAATTATCAATAACAATAAATAAAGAAAAGATAAGAAGAGTAGAAAAATACAAATATTTAGGAATTGATTACAATCTGCGATGGAATGCGCACATAGAAGACATTATAAGCAAAACAAAATATTTAATTTTCGTTTTTTATAAATTATCAAAATATATGCCAACAAATACATTAAAAATGATTTATTTTGCCTTTTTCAATAGTATAATGGACTATGGCACTATTGCATGGGGTGGTGCATATGAAAATAACTTATCTCTTATACAAAATATTCAAAACCGATTGCTAAAAGTGATATATAAAAACTCTTTTCCACAAAATAGACCAATGAATTTAACAAAATTGTTTGCGCTAGAAAGTCTTACATACAACTACAATGAATTAAAAAATAATTACTTAAACTTACATAGTAGAACAAGAAATAAAATAATAAAGATACCAAGAATACACAAAACTGTAAGTAATAAAAGTAATAAAAGCAAAGCAATAAAAATGTTCAACTTATACCCAAATGATCTCAAAGTATTAGATATAAATAAAAAATCCACTTGTAAAAAATTAAAAGAATGGATTAATGACAATATATACATAAATTAAAGATGATTATATATCTAAATTAGAATTATTATGTATTAATAAATGTAACAAAATATTGGTAAAATGGATCTTGATACTGTTCGTGATAACAGATATCTAAGACCAATTATCAATTGGTCGGGAATTTTCGCCGTTGCATTAACATATAATTATTATTGTATTCAAAGTTTATTACTGTTAAAAATAGACAATGATTGTATTTTAGTTATAATTTAGTTTTAAGTCAACCAAGTATGGGTAGCGAGTAATCCACCATACTTGCGTTTTTCACTACCAGACCGACGAACAGGAAATTTATTTTCCTCTGTTGGATTAATATGTAATATACTATTGTATTTACTTGTAATATAATGTACTGTTACTCTGGATAAATAAATAAATTTTGAATTATACAATATATGTATCGCGAGAGAGATAAAAAGTATATAAGCACGGCGATAGTTTTTCAATACTATTCAATTCACGCAAATATTTGGCTGTTGATAAAAAAGGGCTTTGAGCTCGCTCCAAGCGCGTAAACGTACGTCAAAAAGTTTAGCAATCACCAAATTCTATATATATATAGAGAATTGATAGAGGGAGAGAGATAAATGTTGATTTGAAAAATATTACTGCGAAAAACAGCAGTTTTCGTATATACATATATATGTGTATGGGGAACCGATGCTCGACGTATGAAAAATCGAATGAAAACTAAAAGCCGTTTTGAGTGTGCATTGAGTTCCTGTGCTCTCGCGCGCTCATCCTCTTCTCTTAATCGCCCCGCCCCTGCCTAGCATTGAAAAACGTCGATTCTGTCAATCCCGCAATTGCAAATCTCTTCGGCATATTTCTTCGTTCCTTTTTATTTTTAATTTTTTTTTTCATATACTCCTCGATCACCCATTTTTTATGTTTGAAACATCCTTCAGACATCGACACCCGTTTCTCCACTTCATTTCATATTGACGCTTCGTCCTCGTTAATATGTTACCGGATGTCATCGATATATACAATAATCACCTATTGATACCCCTTTGATACCTTTCATTGGGTAAAATAGAATGTTGCCATTTTACATTTATTTATGTGCTTTGCGGAATGTTTCACGATTGATTCCTTTACATTGGAAAACATCTGGTAATTCAATTATGTAGATATACAGTTTCTAATTCAAATGACATGATTCCTATTTAACTTTATTTTTTCTAACCGAATGACAGGATGTTGAGCGTTCAAAATTATTTTTTATTTAACTTTAACCAGCTACCACAAAATATTTATAGAAAACTTCATTTCCTTTTTATATATAGAATAGAATGTAATAAATGAAATCATATAAAAGAAATGAACGTGTAAACTTTTCAACTTTGTAACCAAGAACACGTGCAGGATTTTTCTTCGACGCGACGAAAAAAAAGAAAAAAATAAACAAGACTATATATGAAAGAGCAAAAGTAGTTTCTCGCATATATGAAAGGGTCGAAAAAAAAAGAGGCCGCTAGTCGCAAAATAGCCACAACTCGTATACCTCGAAGCGCCAAGAGAGAGTGAGAAAGAGAGAGAGAGAGAGAGAAAGAGAGAAAATGCTTTAAAGTACACACACCCACTGTACACAAATCTCGAGTACATTATTCGCGCCTGGTCCCCTTTTATTCTCTATTTTTTTCACTCTCACACGTCGCGTATAAGACTTGGACACAGAGTATATAAGTATATAAGTATACACGTACAGCCGGAGCGGATTTTCATACGCTCGGTGCCCTCGGGCACAACATAGCAGCAGCAGCAGGACGTTCGGAGAGGATGAGAAAGGGGGGGGAGGGGCGCCAGAGCGAATAAGTAGAAGTGGAAGAAAAGTAGGAAAAAGAAAAAGTGGCAGCTGAAAGAGTGAGAGGGAGGGGACAAAAAAAAAAGAAAAGCAAAGTGTCTAGGGACTTTTTTTGTACGGCGAACACGGCGCTTTAATGAGATGAGACAGGCCGGGGGTATATTATTCGACGGGCAGATTTAAAGTTCGGACGCGGGGCTGTTTTTCGGACTCTGGTGCAGCCTCGACGGCGCAGCTTCCTTATATACCCCGTTGGCTTGGGGATAGCGCCGCGACGCCTCGCGCCTCTTGCCCTCCGGGGAACGAGGTGTAAATAATATGCTAATCCGCCAAGGCGCGGAACCCCTTCGATTTCCCTCACCGATTCACTCGCTCTTCTTCTTCTTCTTCTTCTTCTTTCTCCTCGCTCCTTCTTTTTTACTTCTTCTTCTTCTCTTCTCGGCCGCGACATTCGCGAGTGATCCGTTTTATATGCCTCGCTCTATCCCGATGCCTTCATTGTTAAAAACTTCTATAGAACGAAGAGGACAAGGGAGTATGTGTCAAAGTCCAAGTTTATGCTGCATCTGGTTAATGAAAGAAGGAAGTGATCAATTTTTGAAAAACTTTAAAAAATTTTACGTGGTATTTCGTTTAAAACGAATATATATGATATAAGCTTTCATGATTTCTCTATAGCTGTACTTAAATGTTTCAAACATTTCATCGCGTGTTTAATTGTGTTTATTGTCCTTGCTTTACAACGCTATATTTAATACGAAAAATCTGTATACGAAGACTATGCAAACCATGCAAAGCTTTCCAAAACAAAAAATAGGATTAAATATAAAACATAGCCCAAATTTTAATATTTTTATGATTTTGTTTTTGTATCTATATGTTCGGGCAATTTCATCTCAAGCCAATTGTAATAAACAGTCGGAAATTTATAGGTGAAACACTTTGTGCACACGTCTGCAACGGATAATCTAAAGGCAAACAGTTTGAAAGTACACAAAGAATCAGCGTCGTTCTAATCTAATATAAATTTATAATTAGAATGGTTTTAGTGTGTTTTCAAAAAATTTTAATCATCTGTTAAGACGAATTCGATCTGGTATAAATCAATCTTAACAGAATCTACCGTAGAACTAGATCTTGGAAAAAATGCATACGCTTGTGGTATAGAACGTACAACAACTGAAAACCTAGACATTTGTATTTACTTTGTGGAATCAAGCGTATAAATGAACGAGGGTACGTAATCTATATATATGATTGATATATATACATACGATATGATCTTCACTTCCCTTAAATTAGATATAATAATAATAATATATATAACAATATCTTTAAAAAGTCAATATTTCAAATAACTCATTTTGTTAAATGAATTGACGAATGCAAAATCGGCTTAATTTTCCCTGCTTATGCACAAATACCGATATACTCGAATATCGAGCGAAAACATTCAGGTTATAAGATAGTTCATATATAATTTCAACGCTATATTATATATATATTTATATTAAATATTTACATTGCACGCTTGTATACTTCCAAATCGAAATTCATTGGTTATTACACGTCGCATAATTCTGCATTCCAAGTTTATTTAAGATGGATAAGCGAGCATATCTGCAAAAGTGTGTCCCGCTGACAATCCACCTATTATAGGCGCGCGCATCCAGCGAACCCCTGCATTCGAAGACGAATGTAATAACGACGACGTAGTCTCTCGCGGTGAATATACATATATATATATATGCATGTGACCTTTTGCAGAGCTTGCGCGCGCGACGTGGAGACACGAGATCAAAGGCGCACTATAGCGCCAGATGCTGAGAACGTGATTAATGGTATATATCGCGCAGTGAATCTTGCTATCGGTTTCTGACAAAGGAGAATCTGAATGTTGCTTAAAGTGTATTAGGCGATGTGCACTTCAAGCTGGTTATATATGAAATTATTTGATTTAAACAATGAAAGATTAGTGCGTAGGCGAATGGGGTAAAAGTGCTATATAAACGAGTAGATGCAGTCGGGCACATTCCAGGCAAACGTTCCAAACGGAATCTCGTCGATTGCTTCGCAGCTTTATTCTCGTACGCATGAAACACAAAGATTTGCTACGAAGTGATAAATATCATTTTGTATATTAAGTGCATTCAACCTTGATTTCTGATTCGCTATATATTACTCGATCGGCAATAACAATATAACCCTTGATTTGTATTATTGACGATTATACCAATCTTCATAGTTTGGCATTCGTTACGCACGCCCAAGAAACATTAGCAACACGCACAAACGCAACAACAAAACCCAGCCTGCAGTCTTGAATCAAGATTAAGCTAATTCCCCAAATTAAAGCCATTATCACTCTCAAAGTGTACAAAGCGATACAATGTCAGCTCTCCCTCTTTCCTCCCGCCCCTCTATATCTCTCTCTCTGTCTCTCTCGCTCTCTTGTCCAGATAAGACTCGCGGACGAAGCCACAGGGATGAAGTGCAGACGGAAACTTGCGATCCCCGAGTTACGCTTCACTATATATATACGTGCAACGCGAGATTGTCCGGAGTAACACGAGGACGAAGCTTGAAGGGTTTGCACCTCCTCTCTCTCTCTCTCTCTCTCTCTCTCTGCAGTGCCGAATGAACTTGTATACAGGGCAGGGTGTCGAGAGCGAACAGTAACTTCATCAGAGAGAGAGAGAGAGAGAGGAAATCGCGGCGCGCGCCAGAGTGTGACAAGAGAGCCGTGTGTACTGCACTTGTTACTCGCGACCAGTTGGGATCAGCTCGGACGAGCCATGGCTAAAACAGTTGACTTTTTATACGCGGTTTAGCGCGAGAGGAAAGGATTCGTTTAAATAAGATTATACGCGATTGAGGATTCGCTGCTGCTTTGCTTGACGTGTACAAAATATTTCACGTGTAACAATCATAATGAGATCGATAAACGCACGCATAATAACGATGAATTCCTTGTATAACAATAAAATCGAAAAAATAATACGAATTTTAAATATAATAAGTTGTACATTTTGCGTATCACCGCGGAATTCGTATATTCGTGTATAGAATATATAGCATTTGGGACCGTTATATATTGCACCCGCGACATCTAGACTCGCAAAATTGAGCGGTGCGGCTGCACAACTCGCATGAGTAGCGCGTCGAAACTTCTCCAATGCTCCATTGCACGTAGCACTTTTACGAATTTCCTCGCAAGAAAGCGAGGCCTATACTCGCGAAAACTGCGTCGAGTTTTTTCCTTTTACCTCGAAACCTTACGTATACATAAGAGCTACTGGAAAAAGGCATCGGGGCAAAGTCCTCCAAGAAAGCCCCGCTGGTTTCTTCGAATATGATATACCCGATTGATGCCAAAGAGTTGTTAAACTCTTACCTGCTGCTCTACACTGTGTCCACTGTAATAGACATCGAAATTTTTTCACCGATTTCGTGGCGAAAGAAATTAATTAAATTTTCAATCCAAACGAAAATTTATCGCTAAATTGAATATAGTATGATGCTTATATTTTATGTATAATTCCTACGCGGAAAAATGTAAAAAATTTTATGTATAATTCCTACACCGACTTATTCTTAACATAAATTTTATTATAATAATAATAAATATAGTGGGATAAAGAGAGCGGATATTGAAAGTTCCGCGTGTATAAATAATCGAATATGATATTTATAAATGGCCATTACATTATATGCTTGCTAAAATATTCAATATCTATATTGTGAAAAATTATTTATTTTTTATGATCCTCTTCTACATTGAAAATTTCAAATCTAGTATTTTTATAATTTCATTAAATTTTTATAACCTACATTTATTGTATAAATATCCAACGATGCGCATCCTTTTCTAATTAGCTAATTATATTTCCGTCGTAGTTAATATGCAGCTATGTAAAAAAATAATTTAAATAAACAATCTTGCGGGGCACTTTAGTATTTTTCCTTCAGCTGCGCGCTTTCCGATAAAATGCTTCTCATGATATCACCCGACATGATGTATTAACCAGACGTTTAATAAAAAAGAAATAATCGATTCCCGTCGATGTTCCACATTTCACTAAATTTAAGAATCCTTCGACTGTAACTTATTCATCGAATTACAAATTAGTCGTTAAAATAAAATCTCTCAAGAATCGCGAACATTCCAATTTGTTCATGTCTCTAAGGCAACCCAGAGGATTGCAGGTAGTCGGCCGAGCTGCTCTCTTATACACCAGTGCGCAAAACAACATTTTAAGTACTTTTACCAAAGTTTCATTTTTACTCATTTAGAATTGCACTTTAAAGCAGAGTTGACGTCCACCCCGGCACGTTTATTAAAGCTCTTTTTGCTTACTGCTGTACTATATGCGTGCTCCTCTAGTCGTCGCGCGCAAACAGGATATATCTCGCTCTCTCTCTCTCTCTCTCTCTCTCTCTCTCTCTCTCTTTGACTTACACCCACACAGGGGACAGACAATGGGTTTTCTTTATGTTAATTTATTTTGTTTTGTCCCCTATACATCGTTTTTAAATTGTGTGAGTGTATTTATTAGTGTGAATGGGTGTATGTGTGCAATGAATGAATGTTTAAATCTTAGAATACAATTTTAGAATGACTGATAGAAATAGACCGCTTGATTTACCTTGTTTGTTTGTATTTAAGATAAGACGCTCTGTGATAATTACCTGTTAAATATTTTTAAGACTGACTTTTTATTGACTGATTTTGTATAAGACTGATTTTATTTTTGTATTAAAAATTTTTTAACTTCAATATTTATATAGATTAGCGGTAAAATGAAGACTGTCTTTTATATACTATATACAACCATATGTACATTGTAAC
>UELU01144492.1:16945-32884 GCA_900490025.1 Megastigmus dorsalis
CTCTCTCTCTCTCTCTCTCTCTCTCTCTTCGGCTTCTCTTTCCTCGCGCTGATGCAAACGTCGCATTTTTCTCCCGACCTCAACCGCGCGCACGCGAGTCTCTCACGAAAAAAAAACACGAACCCCTTGCTAAACGCTTTTCTTTTATACCCCAGCTAAGCTCACTGCGTGGACATGTCGCTGTGTGATAGAACATGTGCGCGTGTGTGTAGACAAAAAACGGATCTTGACTCGAGGACTTTTACGTAATCGATTCAATCTCTCTCTCTCTCTCTCTCTCTCTCTCTCTCTCTCTCTCTTTACTATTAATTCGAGACGAATTTCTGCTTTACGCATGAAAATAAATAATACGCTGTAGCGGCATAAATCTGTCGTTGACAGAATTTTAATATCAAAATTTTGGTCGGATACTTTTTCAGTTTTGTTTTAAGTCAGATTAAAAAAGGGGAGGTTATGCTATAATTATTTTGATAATGATAATAATTAATAATAAAAAGAACGGCTGGAAAATATCTACTTAATAAAGTTATTAACGATTCAATTTTTTCAATTTTTTTTCTGATAGTTTCTTTGGAACAATGAACAGAGAAATGTACTTTATCTTCCAAAATAGTTTTTTCGAATAAGTTCACAGTTTAAGTTCATTTGGAAGCCTATTAAAAATCTATATTGCAGTTAAATTTCTTCTTAATATTGACACTATTTTCGTCTTCTCATAGCATTTCTATTATAATTTGAACTATAAGTTTCAATGAATTGGCAGCGAACTACAGAATTATTTATTGATCAGAGAATTCTTTACTTTATGACAAGGTAAATTAATTAATATCCTTAACAATATGCTAATCTGTGTAAAATAGGTTGCACGAATACTCTATCATTTATTTTTCATACACCTATTGAAAGTCTACAGTTGCAATATTTATTAATTTTAAACCAAATGCTCTGCGTCAAAAATGTTTGTATTCTCAATTCTTTATATCTCATAATAAAAATACAGCATTTTTGTATTCCGTGCATAAAATATACAATAATATTTCCTATTGAAAGCGTCACGCAAACGAGAACACAAAGGAAGTGGCCATTGAAGCAGCTGTCATTCGAATCGGAATTAGGGGTGGGTGGGTGGCGGGGGGGGAGGAAGAACTGAAGATCGCGCAATAATAGGACGAAAAAAAAAAAGAGGAAGCATATATAGGAAGAAATTTAAAAGGGCCGCACATTATATTAGAGAGAACAAATGAGTCATCTGCAGGCGACAAGCTTGTCTTTCGATTGGAATCTACGGCGATTCAATCCTGAGAGATATAAACTGGATAAATCGCCTCTCGTCGGGCTATAACCGGGAGCCGAGTCAATTAAAAAAATGAGAAAGCAGCAGCGCCAGCTCGAGGTCCTTTGTATAAATCGATTATAAGCCGTTCCCTACTACCCCATCCTTACATATATCCGGGGGGACAATTAATCGAGACCAATTACGGAAGTCCAGCGATTGAAGAGCCTCCACACACACTGCGGGAAACGTGAGCCTTTCCCTTCTATATATATCCTATATATATATATATATACATATATATATTGACAGGCGAGGCTTGGATCGCTCGAAACGTCGGTCTGCTCAAGACACGTGAGTTATATCGTCCTGTCATATCCGATCTATAGCTCCAATTACCCACTCTTTTGCCAATCGCTTACAATATTATACAGTCTTTGATATTTCCATCGTCTCTTCCTGGAAATAACGTATCCGATTTTAATGCAATTAAATCGCCTGTCAACCGCGGGTAAAAAAAGAACAATAAAAACATTGCTATATACCCTGATGTGAGAATTACATTAATCCGCTGATAACTATATACGTATGTGGCGCACATGTCCCACTTATACATTTTACATTTATTGCTAGTATTTTTATACAATGTAATCTCATCCAAGCCTAAAAATGAAAAAAAAATATTGCGGAATTCCCTTAATTTTTAGAGAAAAACATACACACACGAGTTTTGGAACGACCACCCAAATTTTCATATCCGCGGTCTAAACGGATTAATGATTCGATTAATACATACACTGTGGCGTTATTAACATTAACATTGTTAGTTCTAGACAGAATTCAATATCCCAATGTAAGAATTCAAAATCTCCTATGTAAATAACTTTAAATACTATCATTCACATGTCTGTGATAAATTACACCATACTCGAAGAGCATATACGATTGATTTTACATCTGAAATTTCAACGACATATAATTCATGATATACGTTTTATATTAATTGTACGAGCTCGCTTTTATTATCCATACGTTTCCCGCACTCGGGTCCCACAACGAAACTAGCCGCCTTTTGTGCATAATGACGCCGCCCCCAACTAGCGCGGCAGTATTCAGTGTTTGGAGCAACAGCAGCAGCAGCACCGGGAGTCAATATAAAAGTCAGCAATTGAAAGGTATATAAGGGCAACTTTTCCGCTGTGCTGCGGTGCGGCAGCGACTCCCGAAAATGCGCCAACGGCCATATACACACACACACACACACACACACACACACACACATTATCCATTGTTTCGCGAGCTCGTCGCGGACAGATTTCAATACCGCACACACCCTTAATCAACGATATTCCGCTATACGCGTGTATACGTATATATGCATATAGCGACATATTGCGAGACATAAGAGATGACATGCGACAGAGCGAGAGAGCGAGTGCGGGGTTAGATCATTAATTTGGCGAGCCCTCGAGCGGAGTAACAAGCTTTCGCACTAAAACTGCGCCGATAAAAACACCTCTCTCTCTCTCTCTCTCTCTCTCTCTCTCTCTCTCGACGTCGCGCGGCGAAGCCCACCTCACCCCTTTGCAACCATCCACTTTTCTCCCTCGTGGTGATGCAGGTCCTTTCTCTAGCCGCGCCATAATGCATATAATGCCCCCCTGCGTTATATATATACACTGTGGCGACACCAGGCCATTCTAATCGAGTCGCGCGTGACCAAACTTTGATTTCGCATTTAATTAGCGCGACAAACACATACTCGAATTATATATATATGTAACAAAATATTTTTCTCAATGCGCATCGGTACTATAACTAGATCACTTTTTAATTAGCGAATCGTTCGTTTTTTTTTATCTTTCTCTTATCGGTTATTGCACAAGGTATTTCGCAAGCTTTGATGCGCAAATGGGCTTGGAATAAAGTCGGCGGTTTTTTTTCTTGTATATGCAGTCTGGTATTTCTCACAATTTGGAAATGATATAAGCATATTGGGAACTCATTAGAAAATGAGGAGATTAAATTTATTAACCCCCGCTTGTGTTTGATTATAACAATGTTCATCGTAATAAGTTATAGTCGATGATATCTATTATTATTCTTAAATCACGTTACAAATCTTAGGAAATAAAAACTCCCAAATAGATCTAAATGGTTCATATATATATTATATAGTTATATAGGTAATTGGAGCAAACGACAGTATCAACACTGCAGTGCACTATAAACAGCATTCGAGAAGGAAAAACAGACCAAATATATTTAAAATAAATAGATATACATATGACTTTGTAGGCGAGGATCGACGATAGATAGTAAGTGCAGTATAGTAGCAGCTAGCTGTGAATTATGAAGCTTCGACGAGCGTCAAATCGAGCGCTCGACTTCCTTCCTTCAGCGAGCGACTCTGGCCGTTTCCCGCGTTGCTCATCGCGACGCCTAAAGGTTGTAATGCATTAAGACGGGAGAGGCGAACTGTATATACCCATTGCAGCAGCGAGACGAGCGGCGTTGGCAACATCCTTCCACGCCGAACACTCGCGCGAATCGAGATCCAAAATACAGAGCCATTCAATTAGATGCTCAATTAATTAATCGTCTTAGGACGTATAGTGGGGAAAGGGCTTTGGGTGCGCCGGCTGGGCTATACATACTCTATCTCGAGCCTCTTGCACTGCGGTCAAGACATTCGTAATTCCATTCCTGGAGTCTAGTCAAAATATCCGGGATTTCTCTCTCTCTCTCTCTCTCTCTCTCTCTCTCTCTCTCTCTGCGGCATCCGGCGCCCGTGTACATAGGCATGTATATATGTGTATATAAGTACGACTTGCATTAAACTTAAATTTGCATAACCTGAGACTTTAACTGTATCTGCGCGAGTTACTCGCGACTAGAGCCTGTACTTTGAGATTCCTTTTAAGCTGTTTACGTCGGTTTATCGCGGTGGTAAATGTAATTTAGACAATATTTACGTTCAAGAGTGTGCAGTCTGATGATCGGGCCATATTCTGCTAAATGAAATATATCATAATTTCAAGCAATGACAAATTTCATAAACATTGAGCGCGAGTAATATTATTTAGAAATAAAGAAATATACCGAAGGCAATGATTTATTTTTTGAATATATAATAAACATCGTGGTGTATGCAAATAAATATAGCTTATAACACACAACAGATTATTATTTAAAGATATCTCGATTTTAAATTTCTATGATTTAACATACTTACGCTTTATTACTTCTAATCTAATTAAAAATTAGATCCAGTCAATTATATACACTAAATATATAATTAATAACTTAACACTAATATTAAGTAATTCAATACTAATATCATTTAAAAAATAGCCAAATTATAAAGACAGAAAAAAATATGGTACTTTATTTTATAATACATATTTGATATTATGTTGCCGATTCAATGAATCGAAATTTTTTCGATTTTACCACTTACAAACAACAAAGAAACTATGTAGTATTTTATCAAAGGAAAATAACTGCAGCTGTACAAATAGCTCTGGCATCGGTAATAATCAATCTTCTTTGCCGACTGCCAACTGTTTCATAATACATTGAATAGAAGCGCAATTCATTGTTGCAAGCAGTTTATGAGGAATCTATTTTTCAAATAATTTAGCGGTTTTCAAATAACTTGTGGTTATCTTATAGTAATAACTTGTGACATTCCTATCCAATTAAACTCACAAAATAATACTCTAATTAGTTGCCAATTTTAAAGTAATGAGACTCCAGAATAAATTTTATTCGATTCCCAAGTCCAGCAGTTTATTCAGCATCCACTCATCATTTCAACGCTTATTAATTAATCCCATTGAAAATTCTTGTCTCGAGAGACTCCTTTCCTGACTGAATTATTTCCTTTTAAACGTACAGCGGCACACTCTACATCAGAAATCCTCAACGTCGCTGATGAGGGGCTCCAGTCATTTTCAAAGAGCCCGTTGAGGATTTCCGGAACAATGCGCTCACACGAGCCTGATAAATGACGGGAAATCGAAGGAGAGAATGAGAAGGAAAAGCCTATCTCGCTCTCCATCTCTCTCTCCATTCGACGATTAATTGTTACGCGAGAAAGCATTCGCCGGCTCTAAAAGTTTAATTGAGCGTGAGTAATATTCGAAGAGGCGAATTTCCATCCGCGCACGCTGGCTTTATTCAAGGCAAGCGAATCCGTGAATGCCGAATCGCCTTTTAATTGTCTCCACCGCGAGGAAGCGTCGTTTTCTCAGATTTCTTCTTTCTTGAAGATCTTAAACTGCCGAGCGCGCGGAGGATAAAGGGACGAAAAATCATCGCCAAAAGACGTAAAACACCAAAAGACAAAAGGCGTGGAGCTAAATGCTAGAAAGAGGATCGCGGGAGCCTTAATCGTCCAAGACGAAAATCAAAAGTTGAGAGTATGAAGTAGAGAAAATTTCTGGAAAATTCAATTTTATATTTTACGACTTCTAACTTTTAATGTACATTATTAATATCTCTTACAAAATTAAAATCGAGGTTCCCCAGTCTCTTCATTATCACTCAAAAGCGAGTGCTCCCCCCTTAAAAAAATATTAATCATAGTAGTTACTGTTCAAAAAGAATAAGCAACGATTAGCTAATACCAGCTAATAAGGATAAAAATAGTTTTGACATGATATAGATGAAAAATGCGACATTATCATTTTAGGATTACGAGTTTGGTACTAAACTCAACCAACTTCTTCCATCTTCAGTCGTTTCTGTGGGTAAGCGAATCTGTACTAATCGAACTGTCTTGTTTCCCTCTCCAATGATTTCTTTGATATCGGTACCCGCCGGTAATACTATAGTGTTACCATCTTCGTCTTGGTAACCGTAAACTTCATCAAGAGAATCCGCAGCTTCCGTCTTACACTCCATGACTTCCGAGTTTTCAAATGACACCTGAAATAGTTTAAATACAATATTTTTAAATTGTAAATATGACACATCATAAACGATTGCTTTCTTATTTGTAATTAAATTTAAAGAAAATATCATAGTTTAAATATTTGAGAATAACCAATGTAAGTTAATTGAATATCTTTGCAGGAATAATGATGAAGAATATTTGAATATATTTAAAAGCTAGCATAAAATAATTTTTTATTGTTACCTATTCCTTTTTAATCTTTAAGATTGTTTAGACTAATATATAAAATAGGTGAATATCAATATATTACAAACCTGTCCATCTACAACAAGTTGATTCATTTCTTCACTGCTAATATTATCATCTGCAAGACTCAAAATATTCTGATCTCCATCTTGGATTATTACGTGATCCTTAAGTTCCGTAACAATAAGTTGTGTATTTTCATCCAACTAAAAATAACATTAAAAAACTCAGTAAGCAAATGTAACTTATTAAAGATACCAAAAATACAAATAAAATAACTTACTTGTTCTCCATCACTTCCCATAACCAAATGAACTCTATTTTCTTGAATTACCACATCATCCTCAGTTGTCAGTCTTGGTTGATTAACAACAATAGTATCATTTAAATGGCCCTGCAATTAAGAAATCGTTTAATTAAAGTGTTTTTGAATTTGTAATGGCAAAATTTGGATTTGAATACTGACTTGAGTTTGCATATGTGTGTAAAGTAATGGCTTTCGCATAAATCCCATTCCACAAACTAAACATTCATAAGGTTTCTTATCACTGTGAATAAATCTATGTGCATTACGATTATCTCTACTGTTGAAAGCTTTCCCACAAACCTGGAATAAAATAATACATGTAGGAAAATTTTTTACTTTTTTTATCTGTTATTTGATATTAGTATTAGTTACCTCGCACAAATAAGGCTTCTCTCCTGTATGAATGCGCATGTGTTTTTTAAAATGTTCTGGGTAAACAAAAGTTGCTGTACAAGTGTCACACTTGAAAGGACGTTCTCCAGTATGAGCAGCTTTAATATGGTAATCCAACAATCTTCTTCTTTTAAAACCTTTACCACATTCATCACACTTATATCTTTTGTCATTGTAGTGTGTAGCTCGCTTATGTGATTGCAAATTTGATCTTTGGCTATAATAATGTATTAGTTAATTAATAAAAATTATAAGTTATTAAAATATTTAAGAGATAGGCTAAATATAAATTTAAAATTTCGAGCTGTCTTTTGTTTTTTTTTGTCACGTACGACCCATGTAATCCAATTATTTTAGAAGCTTAAAACTTAAATAATCGAAACGAAAGGCACAATCTAAGAATATGTAATTAAGGATCTATTCCCTCAAGTCCAAATATCAATTTTTATTAGCTAGAGAAAAAGTATATAATGGTTCCGTCACTTACCTAAATGTCGCTCCACAAAATTCACATTGATAAGGTTTCTCGCCCGTGTGCGTTCGTTCATGATCCCGAATTTCAGCTTTTCGAGCGAATGCTTTACCGCAAACGCGACAAATATATGGTTTGTAACCAGTGTGAACAATATTATGAACTTCAAGATTATGGGCAGAACCAAACGCTTTTCCTAATAATAAAAGAAATAAAAATTTAGTAAATTTCATCAACTAAAAGAGTCATGTTCACATAAAAAGCATAAATCATACCGCACTGATGACAAATATATTCTTTCACACCATTGTGAGTTTTCACATGTTGCGTCAAATTCTGTTGGCTCAAGAAGGTTTTACTACACTGAGAACACTGGAAAGGCCTAGGTCTAACTTCATGAGTTTTAACATGAGCTCGATGAGTGTACTTGGATGCAAAATCTTTGCCACACAATTCACAAATATATGGTCGATTCCCCGTGTGAGTATTTGTATGCTCTTCAAGCAAATTTTTTGAACTGTAGCGTTTACCACATGTTTCACATGTCCAAGATTTAACTTGAGGATAATGAATGCGTTTATGGATTCGAAAAAGTCGCAAATTATTAAATATTCTATTGCATACTTCACACTGAAAGTCTCCTTCCTCCTTTGCTACGTGATCATCCAAGTGATGTGACAATTCTGTTCTTTTTCTAAATTGATCACCACAAATGTCACAGATATATAAACGAACATTGTGTGCATCTTTCATATGGTTAATTATACCTTTAGCATCATAGCTTTCCGTATTCTGATCTTTGCAAATGTTACATGTGTAATTGTCTTCATCTCTCAGAGCCAACTAAAAAAAGGAAATCAATTTGAATAATTAATGTATATTAAATACATGAACTTAAATTATAACTTGAATCCTTATAAGGATGATAAATTAATTTATAATTTAAATATTTACATGTATATTTTCATATCAATTTGTAGTTGAACTTATAGTATGTTTTGAGAGTTAAATAAATAAAATTAATAGGATATAATATTTACAGAGCAAATATCTTATAAACTACATTGACTGATTTTTAAATTTTTCATAATCATAAAAAAATGCATTATCATGTTCAATATAACAAATTTTTTTTTAGTTTTTACTAAACAAAAATTTTAAAATACTTTTATGTATTAGTTGATGCAAGAGTATTAAACATATTTATCAGTGGTAAATCAATAATGTATATCACATTGCTAAATTTAATTATATTTAGAAATACAATAATTAAAAACTTCTGGATTGAAGTTTGTTATTACCTCAAAAGTATATTCTTGTTTTACTTTCTCCTTTTTGGGACTAACTTTTTTCTCTATAATTACTTCTTCAATCTGTGAATCATTTTCAGGAGAGCTCAATTCTATATTGTCATCTCCAACATCTTCATTATCGACCTGATCATCAATTTGTGGATCAAGTTCTTCATAATCTTCTATAACTATATCATCTGACTTAATTATTGGTTCCTCACTAATAGTTTCAGGCTTAAAGATAAGAAAAAAAATTTAATATCAAACAATGTTGAGCTTTTATTGTATATTTTAAAAATATGACTAATTTACCTGAATTTGTATTGGTAATTCTGCAATAGTGACTTTCTTAACTTTTCTTTTAGTTTCATTGACTTTTTCTGTTTTAACAATGGACATTACTTCTGTACTTTCTACATGATCAATGTAATCATGATCATTGTATTCTTCAATATTATTTATATTAGTATCAGAAAATTTTGCTAAACTTTTTTTGAATAAACTGCAAATTTCTTCTTTCACTCCTGCCAATTTATTTTCTAATTCTTCAGCCTTTAAATATAAAGTACAAAAATATGAAACTTCAGTGTAAATTAAAAAATCATGTATTAACATACAAAAAGAAAACTACCTCGTTAACAAGTTTGAAACATTTTTTACAAATTACTGATGAATGCGCATTTTCCTTATTGATGTCAGTTTGTAATATTGTACCCAAAATATTAATGATTGGTTTATCTAAATTTGTTAAAGCATTATCACCAAAAATCCCAATACTGTTCCTGGCAGATATGCCCACTTTGCTATTGCAAAGTAAACAATGGGCTATATCTTTCTCTGAATCTGCAGTCATCTTTGCTGGTTCTGCAAGTAAAATAAATGAGTTTAAATAAAGAAGTCAATAAATTTTGTTTATTGAAAGTTTATCAGAATCGTTTCATATAATGTATTTAGAAACAACATTAAAAATTATAACTAAAAATATTATTTATAAAAATATTTAGTTTTCAGAACAAGGTAGATTTCATCATACACAAAAAAAATTGACCAATAATGCGACTAAAAATTTTAATAAACACCATCGCTGAGAATTCAAACAAATGAGCAGTCACAACATTCGGGATCAGTTCCAAGTTTTCTAGGTTATGTTAAAGCCAACTCATATTATAAATATTCTAACGTGTATAAATTACGTAAGGGAAGGTAATTCTGAAGGGCACAAAATTAATTTCAACGAAAATCGCAAGTATAAATTTCAAAGAAATTTTCCCGGTTAGTCGAAAGCCACGCGTTTTCTCTTGAATTCGAGTCGGGTAAATGGTTCACAAGAGCGGTGCCCCGTCGAAAGTATAACGAGCAAGTAGGCATCATGTAAGCGTCGTTCGCTGGCTGTTTGAGACTTCGGAAAATGCGTTCGCGTGCGATCATATAGCTCGGGATGGGACCGACTGTGTCCAGGACGACGAAAACACTCCGCGAGAGAAAAGACAAATGAAATATAAATATAATGAGAAGAAAAGTTGCCAGCACTGACTTGGAATTTTCGTGTCGATGTGCGGGCGATTGGCAAGGCAGCGACGCCATTCACGTTTCTCTTTTCCTCTGCTGTCCTTGCACACTGCCGCGTTGTCACACCGCTCGCTCCAACTCCTAATCGCTGTATGCTAGCCACTCTCGTCTCTCGATTTTCTCTCTTGGCGTCTTATGTCCTTGTCTACCTCGTGGACTGCGGTGCGACTAGGTATTGCCTGCCCAAATCATTATTTCAAAAGGTCAATTAAAATATAAAGAAGGCATTGCATTATAATAACGAATTTTCATTCGGCCGGTCCTTTTGTATTTTGAACAACAGAACTTTAGGCCACTGCCAACTTTAAATGCACTGATTTTAACATTATATGGAAATTGGTGAAAATATTAATGACGAAAGAAAATGATTTTAAATATAATCATTTATAAATTTAAAAGATACGCTTTAGATGAAAATAATAGGAAATAAGTAAATATAAAGAGATCAAAATTTTTATGGGACTGCTGTAAAATTATTTAATTTTTTATCCAACATTATTGTTATTTAATTTTTATAAATAATTTAATTTACCATGCGCATCAAAAAATAAGTTATCTAATTCCAATAAAAGTAAATGCTTATTTATAAAAGTTTATAATATCATTACTCTATTTTGAGTTCTAATTCTATAAAGTATAAATTATATGAAAATCTATATTATGATTATGATATATATATATCTTATTCGATTTATTATATTATTTTATTGTATAGAGCGTTCTATAGGTAATTCAGATGTCTATATAATAATAAACCCTGAAAGACGCATAAAACGTACTCGATTACCTATATTATCAACTGTCGATAAAATAGAACTTTATTTTACCAAAAATTTTACACACACACATATATATAGTATATAGAATAAGGTGAGGTTAGTAGTGAGAAACTGAGAACATTAATAGTTATTTACCCTTTACCAAAACATTAGTTAGTTATTTTGTACAAAAGAACAATTACCAAAGTAAAATATGTCTCAAAAAAGTCAAGTAATAAATCTATACAAGACAGTAAATATACAAATTATATATATATGTAATTATTATTATTATTCAATGCAATATATTATTTAATAAATATCACTTATGATAAATTACGTTTGTAGGTAATAATTCTAAATTATTTTTTAAAGATCTAGAAAAAATTTTCATTTTATATTGCAAGTGTAATAATATTTCCTAACTATTTTTATTATTAATAATTATTATAAGTATGTATTATGTACCAAAATATATAACACTGATTTTACTAAAATTATTTATTTTTTTAGTTACTTTATATGGGAAAAGATTATCCAAAAGGCTTTGACTATTTTCGTAGCAGATTGAAGAACGTTTTTCAAAAAAATCTAGCTGAAACCGATCCCGAAAAAATTGATAAAATGTTAGCCCATGGAAATTTTGTGATAAAAGAATTGGAAGCTTTATATATGTTAAAAAAATATCGAGTTTTGAAGAAAAGATATTATGAAAATTAAGAGGATTTACAATTAAAATGTGAAAAATTTTATACTCATTTTTACTCTATATTTTTCATAAAACTTGTTACATAAGTTATAATAGGGTCTTAATAATACATTATACAACGGGTACGGAAAGGCTTTATTTACGAAACGAGAGAATTACGGCCTGAGCCGAAGGCGAGGGCTGTAACGAGTGAAATAAAAAAGCCTTTACGTACCAGTTTCATACCGTATTTTATAGTACGAGAATCCAAAAACAAGCAACGAAGTTGCGATTTTTAGGTTAAAGTGCTACAAAAATATTTAAATAGATATTGAATCAAATATATTTTGTATATTGTATAGTTTATGTAAATATATAAATAAAGTAATGTTAATAAAATTATTTTATTTTATTTTATTTGAAATTTATAATCTATTGTATAAATAATTTTTCCGATCAAACTTTGTAAAATAACTCTTTGCTACAATAAATAATTATTCGCTATACAGATGATTTAAAATTTAACGATTGGATGACAGGCTGATTTTTCAAAATTAACATCGCTATTAAAAAAAATGAATTAAAGAAATGATTATACATCACCATCATTCGAACGTCGCAATTGCAAGCTTCAATTATTGATAATTGTACGTAATTTTGATTGCACTAATTATCACAATTTGCCCGCCTTGAGAATAATATAACATAAGATCTGAAAAAAATTCGTTCTTTAAAAAAAAAAAAAAAAAAACTAACGAAAAAGTAAGAACGAGTATGTGTAAATGAGAGGTTTTTTCTTATTTCTGCACAGGATAACAAGAGTCACGAGAACGATTACGACGTCAGTGCCTGCAGCGGGTAACGAGACCAGAGGGATCGAAGAGTTGCGAGACTCAATGGAGAAAATCGTTGATCAATTCATGACGGAGGAGCGAAAGGCCCAGTGAAACTCTGTCTTGGAATACCAATAAGGGACATGCCACACATACCTACAACTAAATGAATGAGAAACACTTTATACATAGAATATATATGTATATATACATATATAAAAAAGTATACATTTGCGAATGAAGGGGTGAACTTTTTGAATGCGTCTCTGAAGTCTCGTTCTCTTTATATATATATATACTTCCGCGTGGCCTCGCTGCGAACGTGCACAGGAATTACTTTGGGCCTAGAGCCGTTTATTACTTTGAGAAACGAAATTGAAAAAGAAAAGAGGAGAAAAAGGCACGCTGTATGAAAAATATATAAATTGAGGAAAAAAAGAAATAACGAAAAAAAAAACAATACCAGCTTCTCTCGTTCGTTCCCCTGTCCTGCTCTCTATAGCCTTATTTGTTCGAGCAACGAAAAAACTCGTAGCTAGTTCGACTAGCTTTTGCTACGCTAGTCTCCCACTACGCAGCCCGTCCATGTAAACGTTTATTGTCTTTAAAACAGAATGGAATAACGCAATGGGAAAGAGATGATAAAGACTTCGGAACGATGAAGAGCAAAGACAAGGAGGAGACGATGATCTTATAGAAAAAACAGAATTAAAAGAGAAGGAAGAAGTTATAGTAACTAGAGAATGTTATAAAAGCGGAATCAAATTTACGCGGTGTATTACATTTGAATGGAGTATTGTAGTTGTCAAACGATTCGAATGATGTAATAATATTTGTAATCGACACCTGGGCGATCGTTGTTAATTTGTAACATTATAAGATTCTATGAGCTTCGGCTTTCGGTGGACGAAAATAAAATAAAAATAAACGAAGATTAAATATTATGCTTTCCCGCGCAATCCTATCCTGATTCTATAAGAGAAAAGCGTTAAACGATTATATATGTACGCTGACTTGCCATTCCGTAAAGCACAAACGCATCAGATATGAAGTAATAAAAAAATAAAAGAAAGCACAATAAATCGAGATATCCCCTTTTTTCTCCTTTAACTATAAATTAATTATTATATATATTATAACGTGCGAATTTCTGGTTTGAGGCAATGGCAAGGCATATCGTGTTTTTAACGATCGAAACGACGAAACAATTATGTACATTTGACTTATTTAATGAAATATTTCCTAATAATCTTTTTCATTGTGTATATTTATAATTATTTTTAGCTACAAATTATATATAAATGTACGATTATGCGATTGTAATGATTACGCAATTCTATGGCATGGTGAATATTTTTATTATTTATAGTGCGATGGAGATAAAATGACTGTTTTGTAACCGTTAAACTTTTATTCTCTTGATGCTGAAAATTTGGATATATTTGACGTTGGATATATTTAAGAAAATTTTGATGACCTCAAAAGATAAATGAAATTTTGACTTTATATTATAAAAAAAAGAGGCGTTAGCTTTTAATGTAACAACGTCAAACAATTGACAAAAGCGATTAACGAGAAGAAAGATCACGTATAAAAGAATATAAAACTACCTTTAGAAGTCTCCTAGCGTAAAGATATTCTATTAATATACAAAATATTATATACTAAAATGGATTATGTCTACACATCCATGATTTATAAATTATAATGTATAATGTCCACTGTGCTGCATTCAATAGACTTGCCTAGAGCCCACCCGACCTAAGGACCAAAGGCACAATCACATGCATCTAATAAAGTCTTGAAAATGCTTCTATACTAATGCGTATTTCAATACTTTATCACTCAAAGCTATATATATATACATATATATATACTCTACATTTGATCGCATTTATTTCGATATTTTACTTTATCTTTCATCCCATAATTCATTCTAAATAAAAAGCTTTTAGAAATACATTATTCAATTTCGATTATTTTCAAATATTTCATCTCAAAACTTCGACATATATTATGGAATCAAAATGATAAGAAATATTCAGATTAATTTTTCCTCCTTTTAAAATATATTACATATTTTTTTGATTTTTTATTATACATTTCGTTTAATCTGTTTGTATATTAAAATCTATTATAATAGATTCGTTTACTCTGATCATTTTTGATCTATATAAATTTATAAAAGAGGGTAACGTCAATAATGAATAACCTGGTCACGTGATATTTTTAACAATTAAAATGAGAATTGGTTTTGTTCTAAAAGTAGTAAATTATTATAAGCTTGTTAACGCAAATCGCAACTGATCGTAATAATTAAAAATAAATCAAATTCTCTTTTAATTAGTGTCCATTTACGGAAACTCCTGCGATCGTTTACTGCATTTCATATTACACTTTCATTTCTTAACCTCACAAGAAGATACATTTCTAAGTATAAGTACTACAAAAAACGGAAATTGGTGGTATTCGAGTACCGTATTTTCAGTAAGTATTATTTGCTTTTTAGATTTATTTTTATAATTACTCAATATCAATTCTAAAAAAATAAGCTACAGTACAGAATAGTGAACAAATTCAATGATAAGTATACTTCTTCATAGATATGACAAAATACTATAGCGAGTAGAGTTGGGCGATATCAGCGCACGAAGGCCTATATATTTTAATTTTATGAGCAACAATTCCTTTTATTTTTTCAAACTTCATTTTATTCTTTTTTTTTCCATTTACTGCTTTTATTTTTTAATCGTTTAGCACATCTATATTGTTGCTACTTGTGAGGCTCTTCAAGATAAAAAATAATTTTGACAAACATTTAAATGAACATACAAAAATTATATTTTTAGTTTAAAATACTTAAAACTGTCTGCAAATAATGCCTCTACCGATATTTTAATATAGCAGCCGGTGGAGCATAGTTTACCGTTTACGACGATTACCGTTTCATACTTTTTTCGTTCAATTTCTAATATTTCAACATTTTTCAAGTTGTGCCCAATTCTGTGGCTTACAGAGAATTGGGCTCAATTTTCAAAATGTCAAATTATTGAAAATTGAACGAAGAAAGTACGAAACAGTATCTCCTCCTTATATGCAAGTAATTTCTATTAAAGGTAAGTTCAAATATTATTACATGCAATACTTTATAACGAAAACTTCCAAAATTTATCTCTATTTAATTAGACAATTTAAATGAAAAGGATTT
>UELU01144492.1:35455-139945 GCA_900490025.1 Megastigmus dorsalis
CGTTCAATTTCTAATATTTCAACATTTTTCAAGTTGTGCCCAATTCTGTGGCTTACAGAGAATTGGGCTCAATTTTCAAAATGTCAAATTATTGAAAATTGAACGAAGAAAGTACGAAACAGTATCTCCTCCTTATATGCAAGTAATTTCTATTAAAGGTAAGTTCAAATATTATTACATGCAATACTTTATAACGAAAACTTCCAAAATTTATCTCTATTTAATTAGACAATTTAAATGAAAAGGATTTAAAAAAAATACATAAAATAGTTAGACAATTTAAATGAAAAGGATTTAAAAAAAATACATAAAATAGTTAGACAATTTAAATGAAAAGGATTTAAAAAAAATACATAAAATAGTTAGACAATTTTTTTATTCACTTCAGTTGTTTTGAAATGATACATTATACAATGATTTTTGCAAAATAAACAGTTTAAAGTGAATGAGTTGTTTGAAAATTCTTAAAAAAGGTTAGCATGAAAATGTTCAATTTTCATGCTATACTTATACAAATAACTTTTTTACATCTACAATATAATCAAAGCTATTAAGAGTGCCTTAATAAAATCTATAGCCAACATACACAATATAGTGCGAGCAACGGCAATAACTTGATTTTCAAATAATAAAACAACCTGTACCTATTTTCCAACAGAAATAATTGAAATTAAGATCTTTCGTCATACAGATTTGATCGAAAAAACTTGAAGATTTATTTTAGATACAAGACATCGACTGTTCGATGCTAGCTGTATAAAAACAGCACTCAGCAAACAGTAGTCGATTATATTTTCAATTTTATATTCTATTCACTGCTTAACTGGTAGGTCATCAGATCTGCACAAAAATCAATAACAGTTAACAAGTATTCAATTTCCAAATTTATATTTTACATTGAAAAATAATTATACTTACATTGTCCACATCATCTTCATCATCGTCACTAATTTCATCACCAAACTCGATATCTTCATCAAAACCATCCTCCACGAATGTAACCGTGTCGTTGATGCGAACTGAAATATGTACATAGTTTATTAGTACATTGATACATGTTCCAAGAATTAATAATCATTAATAATAACAAAATTATGACGTATATACCTGTTTCGGGGAATTCTCCATAAGTTTTCAAATTCCTCGCTTCATCAGCAGTATACTTCAAAATAACGTCTGCTTTGGCATCTTGATAATCACGTAAACCGATTAGAATAATATCTCCTTGGTTAATCCATACTTTTTTACGGAGTTTCCCTCGAATGTGACATAATCTTTTGACTCCATCAAAGCACATAGCTTCAAGTCTTCCATTTCCAAGCATTTTTGTGACTTGGGCATATTCTGGATAAAAAAATATCAAAGATATAGATTATTATTAAAGAAATGTTAAGCTTTTTGTTTTAAATAATATTAAGAATTAATATAAGCATATAAAAAAAATTATTCATCAGGGCAAAGAAAAACTATGACGCACAACTAAAATTTGTTTATTATGTATCTCACCTTGACCATCTTCCTTGAACACTAACTCTCTCTTTTCTGTCTCATTTTCGTTCTTTCCTCTCCTCCTATTTTTACCTCCCTTTCCTAAAAAAATAATACGAAAATTAGAAAATGAATGGTAACATAAAATATGCACTTGATTCAAAGTTATTATTTTTAGAGATAATGTGCGTGCTAGCGTCTATGAAGCATAAAAATGTAAAATTGACAAATATAGGTTATCTGAATATGACCACAACATTATCGCGTATTTGAAGACCAAAATAATACAAATCTCAACTATTACTTTAAAATATTTTCAGCAGTATCTACATCAATATTAATAAACATATTTACCCTTATTCTTCGGCATAGCGAATCTGTGTTAAAAAAATTCTTAAAGTTTCACAAACAGTTGTCTCGTCAGCTCCTTGAGCTAATCTGCCATGCGAAAAGGAACAGGAAATACTACGTGAGACGTCAAAGTGTCACATTCACCAACGAAATACGATTCAAAACCAACAAAAATATAAGTATTAAACTTCAACCTTACCATAATATTTGAGAAGATTTTTCATGTTATTCTTTTTACTTATTCTTTACTAATAACTAATAAAATATAAATTAAGGCTTGCAAAATAAGTATTAATTCCTGTTTTGACTAGTCATTGTCGTCACTGATGTTGTATCGATCATTATTTTATCCCGCGGGTTTTTTAAATTGTTAATTAATAATTATTATCAAGGTACAATTGCAATATTTTTAATTTAAAATACGAAATTTAATTTACTCAAAATCATCGGGACAGATTAAATTGAACTACGTATTGTATTTAACTAAATTTTAGCTGTCGAAATACTCGAAATCAGCAAGTCCAATAGCGCGACCGTCGCTTGGCTAGTTTAGTATACTTAGGCGTTGACATTTAAGCGATCTTGTGTTTTTCACATAGCAGACGAAATGTTAACTAAATAAAAAGCGTGTCTCATGTTTGTGCAGTCCAGAAAATGGACTCGTCCGCGGTAATAATTCAATATAAAGTAAAAAGTATTAGAAAACATCATATGTTATTGAAGTGAATTTTATACATGCTTAAATAAATCGTTTTTAGTAACAATGGATGGTTTGCTCTTTTTTCAAGTTTCAAGAGCAACTACCAACATTCTTCAAAATCTTATTTTTGATTTAACTTTTTTTAAATGCAGTGTAAATAAAACTTTGTAATGCTAAATGGAAATGAAAAATTAAATTTACATTTTATCCATGATTCATAAATAAGTAGGTCATTTACATAATCATTTCTAATATGAGCTGCATTCGTTAGTATTGAGATGCTTATTTAAAAAGCTTAAAATTTTTCAGATAAGTACTTACATGAATTTTATAAATTGCAAGTATGGAAGAGAATATAGAGTGCGGAGGCTTTATATTTTACAACAAATTTGATTCTGCAAATCTAGCAAAAGTTGAAAAAGTAGAAGTCAACAAGGCTGACAATGGTGTTACAATTAATAAGCAATAGTACTTTTTTCATAATAATTAATAACATTATCATGAAATAGATTTTCAATTTTTTAGGAAAAGGAGAAAACAATAAAACTTATAAAAGTTCTTTGCCAAGTGAAATTCCTAATTATGAATTTAATCTTTGGACTAATCATGATTGCCATGGAACAGAGTTCCAAAACAATAATAAGACTTGGTTTCATTTCGGTATTAAATCACCCGTACAAGGTGTCTATGTTAAGCTTAATTTAGTTAATCTAAACAAGCACATAAAAATGTTCAGCCAAGGAATGTCTCCTGTATTTAAGGTGATACCAGGCCACCCTCAATGGGAAAGAGTAAAAGAGAAAACAACTTTTACGGTAATTATATTTTATTGCATATATAAGCATATAAAATTATAGCATACATCTTGATAAGTTAATGGTAATGACATATGTTCAATTATTACAGGCAGATGATAAAACCAATGAATTTGTTGTATCTTTTAATTATCGAACTTCAGAAAATTCCAATGCTGTAACCTTCTTTGCATTTACTTATCCATTTTCTTATACGGACTTGCAAAATTATTTAAAAAAAATAGATGTAAAAATGACAAAACATCCAGCTAATATTGCGGACGATATTTATTATCACAGAGAATGTGCTATACATTCGCTGGAAGGACGAAGACTAGATGTTGTGACAATAAGTTCATATTACAATATATTGACGGAAAGAGAGGCCAAGATAAAAGACTTATTTCCAATAAAAAATGAAGAAAGACCTTACAAATTTAAAGACAAAAAAGTAAATTTCATAAAACTTCGTCTTCTTACAATAGTATAATTATTTTAATACTTGCTTAAAAATTTTTCAGATAATTTTTATGAGTGCCAGAGTTCATCCTGGAGAAACACCATCAAGTTTTGTTTTAAATGGCTTTTTAAACTCTTTATTAGATAGAGAAGATCCAATAGCCATTATACTTCGGCATCTTTATGTTTTTAAATTCGTACCCATGCTTAATCCTGATGGAGTAGCACAAGGTTATTATCGTTTGGACACAAAAGGAGTTAACCTAAATCGACTATATCTTAATCCATCAAAATTAGATCATCCAACTATATTTGCTGTTAAAACATTACTTAGGTTTGTATTTAGAAGTCAATGCATATTTACCTCCACTGAGGTTCTTATATTCTACACTATTATAAAATTTCAGGTATTATCATCATTCATACACTTTGATAGATGATCATGTTCCTGAAATATCAAATAAGACTAACATAAGTAGTCCAAGAATTGAAACTCCAATAATTGATTCTCCAAGTATTGATACTCCAAGAATTGATTCTCCAAGAATTGATACTATAAGTACTATAAGTAGTATCAATTCTATCTCTATCTCAAGTGAAACCAATAAACTACTTCAAAGGGTAAATTTTTATTGAACTATTTACAAAACATAGTGAATAAAATAGTAATGGTAATTCCAATTACAGGTAACTTTAATGTCTCTTGAAGAAAAAAATAAGTGTATAGAACAAGGAAGTCGAGTGCGGAATTGTTTACTTCAAGCAACAGAAAAATCAATATGTAAGTTATAGTTTAAATTCAAATATCATAATTAAAATAAATATTAATAGTAGTAAATGATTTTAAATCAAAATGACAATTATCAGGATTTCATAAATAAATAAAATCGTATTTGCAGTAAAAACGCAAGAATATTTAGCGAATCTACCAAAATCTATTGAAAGTTTAGAAAATATTGCGAGTAAAAAATTGGGTTCTCCACGAAATCCTGAAGATTCTGGAATATTCTTGTACATTGATTTTCATGGCCATGCATCAAAAAAAGGCATTTTTATGTATGGTAATCACTTTGATGATCCAGAAGAGTCTTCAGCTTGTATGTTGTTACCCAAGCTAATGTCTATAAATAATTCTAATTTTCATTTTGCATCGTGCTGTTTTGCCGAAAAAAATATGTATCTTGTGTAAGTATAATTCACCTAATTTTAACTTTTCTTATGATATTTAAAAATTATCGTTAAAAAGGAAATAACCTTTTAGTGACAAACGAGATGGTATGTCTCGTGAAGGTTCGGGTCGAGTCGCTGTATATAAACTCACAGGTTTAGTTCATAGTTACACTTTAGAATGTAATTATAATACTGGCCGCCTTGTTAATATTGTACCTACGAGAGTTAAAGATAGGCCGCCAAAAAATCATGGCCAATTATTTGTACCACCAAAATATAGTCCTACAATTTTCGAAGAGGTAAGTGATTCATATAATTAACATATAACAAAGTAATTCAGAACTCTAAAATATGATTTCAAAAAGGTTGGGGCTGCTTTTGGACCATCAATTCTCGACATGACTGGTAATAATCCAAACAGCAGAATACCACACAGTCAATATCGCTCGTTGAAAGGTCTTAAATCGTATTTGAAACTAATATCTACTAATAAACACTATCAACCGTCGTTGAACAAATCTATAGATAAGGTAAATCTATCTGATACAGAAAATGATGTTATTGATGTTAATGATATTGTAAATGATGAAATAAGACAGTGCATACTATGCTGACATTGAAAATTAGACGAAACAAGTAATGAAGCCAGTTATCGTGCCTTAATGGCAATTACGTAATATTTACTGATTAGTAAATAAGTATTTATGAAAGATTTTTTAATAGACGAATTTAATGAACTTTCACAAGTAGAAAAGAAAAATTATTTATTTTGATTTATATAGGCAGTTCTGAAAATTCTGTAATAGATAACTATTACTCAAAGATTTAAAGTAATATTAAAAATCGTTAAATTTACACTAAAATTATTTTAGGTGATTTAAAATAATTTTCTTGTAAAACTTCAATAGTACAATAACGTTCATGTTACTTCGGATTACGCAGAATATTTCTTTATTATAATATGAATTCATAAAATATTTATATTTCGTTTTATACGTGAAGAGCTTCCTAGCACTTTTTTACTAAACTAGACATAAAAATTAATGCTTACTGATTTTTTGGTATTGTAGTAAGCACATCGTTATAATTTTGTTTTGTTTCAGTTTTGATTTCTTAGGGTACAGGGTAGAATGAGACAGGGATGAGTAGTGTAAGATTTAATTATTTTTATTTAACAGGATATACTATCTTATAAATAACTATATCTTAATTGTTTTAAATTGACTTAAATAACATATGTTACAATTATATTCCTTGTCATTTTCTTCTCTATACACATCATGTATTCAGGATTTGAGTATCAATAGTCCACAATAATGTAAAGAAAATAGATATCCATTTGTAATATGTTCGAACAACTACTTTGGATTTTTAAATGTCAATCAAATGATTCAAATGAAAAATAATTTGTATAAATTATAGTATTTTTTTAACTTAATCAATTAAATTTAATAAATCCGAGATTATGCACATATTGTTAAATATGTTAGAATTAAATTTCTTTTGATTAAGGACTATTGATAAATGCACAATAAAATGTATTTTAGTAATTATACAAGCACCGATTTTGTAATTTACATCACTTTTTTAATTGTTAAAATACACACACTTGTCACTATAAAATTGAACAAAAGTAATATTAACTTTTATTTTACGATATTGTTTCTATTTATAGATAGCTGGAAAGACTGTAGTATAGCAAAGGGCATAATAGTATGCTTACTGGATACCTTTAAAATTTATACATTTCTCACGCTTTGTTCCTCACAACAAAATGTGATTGACTGAAAATATTGACGTGTTCAGTGACTCAACACACAAATTTATAAATTATAAGAATGTGTATATAAGTAGTGTAATGTTTTCATCACATGTGCATATATATTAATATGTATATGTAATGTATGCATGTGGATAAACTTTTGGCGATGCAGCAGTTTTGATATATGCATATGTGTATATATGAATATGTGCATTAATATATAATTTATAATGTTTTTGTAGAAAAAGTGTTGACAAATATAAATACTTTTATACTCATTAATTTGTTTAATTTTTATCTTTCTCTCCTGCTTCTTCTTGGCGTTTCTTTTCAATACAAATTGCTTATTGTCTAATTATGGGTAAAACTTTTTTTGTTAAGCACGAAATTTTATATTTGTGTAGAACCTTTCTTATCTGAATCAGCAGAAATCATCAACACATTTTGCCCTTTGCAGAATAACGGCAGTGATTCGGCCGATGAGATATTTGATAAGCCGTCGAAATTCCGCTCCGCCTCAACTTCAGAATTAACGTCAAAAAATGATATAATCAAAGCAAATATTAGAAAGGTAAAAAATAGCAAAAGACCTCAAAGACGTCAAAGCGTAAACCGAAATAGTCGAAAATTTGCTGCCGAAACGCAAGATGATAACCGAGTGACCAAAGTTATCTCTACCCACGTACAATCTAAATGTAAGTTAATTAATTCAACACTTAAAAAGGGCGGTATAAATACAAAGACAAATTTTTCTACAAAGAACGACGTATCGAATAAAATAAAGAAGATGGACAAAAATGCCAGAGCCAAAATCCCTGTTAAGAATGTACTGAAAAAGCCAATTGTTTACGCGAAAAGAGCGACGATTAAAAAGCCAGGACCACAAAAGCTGAAAACAGCCTCATTAGCCATGGTGCGTAGTCATAAATTTCAAATAGATCAGATTGGTGAAGCATCGAAGAAATCCACTACAAAAACTGCAAAAACTACGAAAACTGTGAATGTATCGCACAGTAAGCAGAAAAACAAAAAACAATTTGTTAAGTCAGAACATAGAAGCCCAAAAAAGTCTTCCATTTCCAATGTTTGAGTAACACGAATTCCTATATAAAAATACAAATCTAATGATTTACAAGCATTTCGTATACAATACAATTGTTATTATGCATTTTATATTATGTGATCCACGTACTTGTATAATTGAACTCTATTGTTATCAATTGTTGTCATACGTAGCATTTTTGATAAAGAACATGATAAAATTTATGTCAATTGTGAAGAATCATTTAATGATAAATTAACACTAGTATCTATATAATTATAAAAATCAATGTTATTATTAAAACTGCCAATAAAACATGCATCGTAACGAAAAAAGTTTTTCATTAAATTCAAATATATCAAAGGCTATTTATACACTTATATCTTGCTTTCCAGAATCAACTATTTATTTCATGCATACTCGAAAACAAGATTTAATAAAATATAAATTTTATTTGCTAATACTATAACTTTGATTAAAGTGTACGAGTATTACGAAAGATTTTGTTTTAAACCTTGCCTTTCAAATATATTGTGAGTTAAGTAAATATTCATTTAAACAGGAAATATACTCTGAAAGTGAATTTCTCTTGTATGTACTTATTAAACCTCTTGTAATGCCCTGAGAAAATAAATACACCAAATTTGTAAATGAACTGATTAATGGACTACAATAAAATGCGTGCGCTCTCTGATAAAGCTCGTTTCTCTATGTCTTATGGTACTTATATTCTGGTTCTTTAGTGCCTATTCACGCGTAATCAGAATATTTCGGTGTACTAGGTACACCATTTCTATACTCTATAAAAATATCTAACGAGATGACCAGACATGCGGATCCTAGATTTCCGTGAAACTTTCAGGAATCACAGTTTGCACAACATGAGATCCATATGTGTATTGGGGTTTTCTTGAACAGACCCTTGTTTTAAAGATATGCACCAATTCATATTGATTTTATGAATTAGCGTGTATTTATATATACTAAAAAATAATATACCAATATACGTTGGTAAATATCTTGATTTCCAGGACCTATGCAATAAAACGTCAGTGCACGTGTCTCATTATTTTGCAGAAAATGTAATTCCTGAATGTTTCAAGAAAATTCGGGACCCGCATAATGTCTAGTTATCTCCTTGTAACTTTTAGATAACATTGAATTTGAAGAGATTGATTTTAGAGAGATTAGAAAAGTTTCAGTTTTAGTAAACTAATTCTAGCACCGCCGAAATTCAAGAATAATTGATTTCATCTAAAAAGCTAACTTTTCAATTATATGTATACCAAGCGATGCTAAAAATTGTGCAAAGATACTGTAATGGCATTTAATTACGAAGTTTTATCGATCAATTTATCATAAATTTTCTACAGCACCAGTAAGTGATCATAGTCAAGATCAATGAATGTATTTGGTTATAATGGCAAGTGCTCCAATAAATTTCTCAGTTTGTACGTTGAATTATACACGGTGTATTTGACTGAGTTCACCAGCTTCTCTCTCTGTCCGACCTGTGCTCCTCGAATTGTTTCTTTAATTCTAGGTAAATACCTGTTAATGATCATGAATTGAATTTGGTCTAATTTATTTTTTTTTAATCATATCACGGAAACCATCAATGAGAACGATTTTAAAAAATTCATAGTTATCGTTATCTATCGGCGCTTGCAAAAGAAAAAAAACGACAGCTCGTCGAGCAGAACCAGCGTCTAATGTGCAACAATGCAAGCCCAGAAAAGTAATGGAACAACAATAAGACGGTACAGTTTTCCACCGCATGTGCACACGCTATATATATACATGTAAGAGGAGCAAGCGCGCATCTGACCCCCCCTCCTTTGGGCTGCACGAGAGAGGCGAACGCGCGCGCGACCACCGCGAGTCACAAAGTCGACGCCTGGCGAGTTGCACCACAGTGGCCTGGCATACCTGGTACTGAACCGAACCAAGTCTCCGCTCCAGTCGCTCTGGCAACGCTCGAAGGCGCGTCGCTGCCGCCGACGCTGTCTCACCTGCGCCCACCTTCAATCCGCATCGAAGCCGCGCGTCCTGCTTATATTGTTCCAGAGGACGAGTTTATCGCGAGAGTTTAAATAATGCTCGGCACCGATACCAACTCGAGGAGGAGTAGCTGGACGCTCATCGGCCTCCTCCTCGCCTCATTCGCTTTCGAAACAGGTGAGTCGTCGATTGCTGGCCCGTCGCCTGACGCCTTTCCCCCCCTGAACGCGAACCGAGTGCCGAGTCGACACCGCATAACAGTGAACAGTGAACACGCGTATGAGCGTCGTGTTTTGGGCGGGGCTGCAGGTGATCGGTATGCCGCGGCACTTTTCCGCTTTGGCATCTTTGCCGATTTTCCGATATCGATAATAATCGTACGCGGACGGTTCGTTTCGATCGTTCTTTTTTTTTTTTGTTTTGAATATATGTTCGGCGACGGTTGTAATACGCGGAGACGCTGACCGAGATCGCCGAGACTACGCGCTGCTACGCGTGTTTACGATCAGCCAAGTTATATATCTGTGAGGCTCGTTGTTTGAGCCAACGTGCATTACGCGCCGCGGGATTAGTCACATCGATGCTGCACTATTCCCTTAAATTAATGACGCACGCTCGTGCTTCTCTTCTTCCAATCTAATTTCCCTATTCTTTAATGTAACGCTACCTACGCCTATATACTTATAATTGGAATGCCAATGATATATTTCGAACTATAAAGCAATCTTCCATTTTTCTTTCTTTTTTTTTTCCAATTCCTGCCTGCGATTGTACATTTACGATTCATTTTCAAGGCACTCTTGTTCTACGGTACTCGAATTAATAATAAATAAATAGATATTCGATTATTTTAACTTATGAACTTCCGGAAGAAATAGTAAAAACATCTTTATAGGACTGTGTGATCCGGGTCGTAAGTAGCCCTTTACGGCACCGTGTGGCTAACCGCCACGGATATTTTGACAGCGGATTTACGCTATGTCAGTGCTATGAAATATTGTACGATACTCGTGTCGTGAGTAGCCCTTCAAAGCCCGACGTTTAGCTAATTCGCGACGTGCCGTAAAGTGCCACTTACCGCACTTTTATCGTGATATACTATTCTCTGAACTGGACATTTTCATTCTAAACATAAAAAGCTAAACATAATAAACGATGTTGTTCTGATTTACGAAAATGAGAAAATATCCATGTCGATTAGATATAGATAGGATTCGACTGTGGGCTTGTTTAAATGTTCTAAATAGATATTACAAAAAGTCAATGAAACTCTACTTTCTCTTGATTTGAAATAGTGCAAACGAAAGTCACTGTCCGTAAATTAATACATGGGTATGCACTAATTTATCTCCAGTGAACTTCTATAACGGTCACTGGCAAAAGTAGTGAATACTTATATACTAATATTCGGTCAGTTACTGATTTTCCACTGATTTAACAGTGAAATTTCACTATTTCAAATTAAGAGAGTCTAAGCTAAAAAATTAACATTTTAACTATTGCAAGATAATACAAAAATCTAAATCAGAATATTTTTCATTTATCGTACTATGATAGATATGAGAACTATATTGATCTATTTATTGAAAATGACTGGAATTCTTATAAGCCAAAATTCCGCAGCGAGGGTCGGAAGTAACCGAATTAATTATAATTACTCTTGGAATGCTAAACTTGCCCGGTTTCGAAACTAATTAACGACACTTAATTGAGATGTAGTCCGACTCAACTCCACTCGAGCAAACTATTTCTATGAATTCCCATATCAATTTTGGTTAGCTAAATCCCGATGCGCTTATCTATAAGGGTGTGCCAAAAAAGTAAAAAGCGCAACAACAATGATTTCGATGTACTCGGTGCGGCGTTCGACTGATACTCGATCGTTAACATTTTCCAGTGGCCTCTTTAACTAAAATTAAATTCTAAAAGGAGAATAAGATATTTATTTAAGGCCTTCGATAAAAATAAAAGTTGTACATTAATAACTAATGTGCACATTTAGCGTAGCCCACAATATACATTTTTTTATTAGGGCATATAACTTTTTTACTCTACTAGTTAAGATACCTATGTTATAGGCAGTATCGATGGTAAATGAATTACGAGGGCTGACATAAATTGGGATTTCAGAGTGTGGTATTATCTGCTCATTCACGCTGGGATGCTCACGAATTATCAGAAGCATCGATTTCTCCAAATATACTGCTAAGATAATATTGATAATTCTGTTCGATCCGATTAATGAGCAGATGTTCCTTCATTAATATTCATTTGAGTTTTCTTTTCTTTTCAACCATTGCCCTATATTCACGATATATTTTTGTTTTCATTGTAAAAATTTGTTGTTTGGTTTTATTTTTTTTTATTCTCGATTTGTATTATTTATTATCGTTTTCGTTTATTTGATTTCTTTTCCTACAGCACACGGTCTACAATGCTATCGATGTATGAGCACAAACAGTTCTCGACCTTTTTTGTGCAATGAATTTCTCACACATGCTTATGACATCGAGCCCGAAACCTGTGACGATGTTTACGGAGCTAAATATTGCATTAAACACGTTGGTCGATTCGAGGGTAATATTGTACTTTTAAGAGAAAAATAAAACAATGTGGGGCTTTAGCTATATCTTAAATAACAATTAATTATCTACAGACAAGACTTAATAACAAAGAAATGAAATTATTCACAATCAATTATCCAACATGTTCGGATTATTACATTAAATAAAAGCCTCATTTATTGCAATTTTAAGTCTTGTCTTCAGAACAATGCACAATGCAATCATTGGTAGAAGGTATAGGTATGTATATGTAATTAAAGGACCAGAAACAAAAAGCAAATGCACGCACGGGTTTGGCTAAATCCACACAATTAAAGTGCTTTTCGTTAGCGACTTCTCAATCGTTTACTAATCAATATATGTAATAATACTTAAAAAACAATCATTAACACTGGACTAACTAATTTAACGTATGCTTGGAGCGCTAACACTGGATTGTTATCAATGCACCTCGGCAGACGAGTGGATGTGCGAGAACAGCGAATTGGTGACGGCTTACCTGCAGCCAAGAAACTGCAGTTTGGTTTTCGAGGCGCAATATTGCGTGAAAACTGTCGGACGCTATGGAGGTTTTTCCTATTTCAACAGCTTCCACGAAAATCGATGTTTCGCACCTGTTTCAATTTTGCCACGAATGCATATTAATTCACAGCCGTAACATTCGTACTTTTCTGTAGTAACTTATAATTTTGGTTTCGGAATATTGACACCCTTTAGTTTTTGCATTATTAAAAAATATGGTCTATGTAAGTAATTTGAATTTAAAAGTAAAAAGTTGCACTAGCTTTGATGGGTTTGCTTAACACTTCATATTAAAGAAATTCGTGCTGTATTATTAAATCAGTATTATTCGGGATGTAGTACGTGTGCTTGCTCGTATATTATATACTTGACTAAACGTTGTGATGGATGAGTTCACTTGTGTGTGATTAGGTTGTATAGTATTTGATGATTGACATAGTGCATGCAAGAATGTTTAAGAGAAGACATTAATGAAATTCCAATTGTTTATTTATTTTCTTCAAAATCATTTTGCATTACATATTGTTTGTTGCAATCGTATAATTATTTTTACAATAACTTTCAGTAAATGCTAAAAAGATATGTTGCATTTTATAAATATAGATCGTATCTATATAGGTACATGTGAAATTTATTAAAAGATTTTGCGTCATAAGTGTCCATTTATATGTCGATGTACCAGATACTATCTAGAAAAGTAGGTCGATATGTCGCGGATGATATTTAATGAAAACTGATAGATACAAGATATCCCTAAGCATCTATAAATATGGTACCCGAAAAAAGTATCAAGTTCACTTGGTAACTGTGATATGAAAATATCATTGTTTCAACAATTATTCATAATTATATGTCATATGCATAGAAAACGTCAATTTTATTAATATCTTCTCCAAACGTCCAGAATTACTTAAATAACACAACTGCTAGAGTAATTCTCAATAGTCCACAACTGTCAATTTTTCTAAAGCATAAAAACTGTTTTATAGGTGGAATCGGCACCAAGCGATTCTGTTCATCGGTGGATCTGGGAAACTACTGCGACTACGTGAAGCAGCCCGGCGACAAATTGAGCTACCGCACCTGCGTTTATACCTGCAGCTCGAACGCATGCAATCCAGCCTCCGCTGTGTCGCCGATGAGATTATTGAACGGCTTCCTATCCGTGTTGACCTTCGCTTTCTTCTTCCTAAGATAGAACTTGACAATTAGGAAATCTTCGACGTATTATCAGCCACTATTGCCGTCCATGAACTGTGAATTATTTTTTTATAGAGATTACATAAGTAATGATGTTGTTAATTAAGTTGTAAATTTAAGACCCTATTTGTTAATATTTCTTTTTATACCTTTTGCTGTACACGTGAATGTGTTAGGTTCAATAACAAGACAAATCATTTATACTTCGAATGTTTCTCACTCATTTATTAAGAGACTCTTTATTCTTAAAAAAATTTCGTGAACTTTCGATTTTTGCATACAAATATCTGTCGCTTTGTAAATGTAATTGTGCAGATATAGCATCACACGCCTATGTTACCTGCAAAACGGGTAGACAACAATGATGTCCATTATAATATATTTCCTTTGTGTATCATTATTATTCTTACACTTCACTTTTTTTTCTTTGGCATGATTGCATAAAGCGGCCAAATCCGCCATTCCCTTTTCCAATATCGAGAAAGTAACTGCTTTCAATCTATAAGGCCAATCTTTGGCACGCTTGACCCATGCTACTAGTCGGAACAATTCCATCAAATCTTCTGCATATATTCTAAGCAGCTAATCGACGTGAATAGTACAAAATATCATTTGTAAATACAAAATGCACGTGTCGTTCGACTTTTTATCTCTTTAAAGCTACAGGAGCAAATACATCGAAGGCAGTTTCTCTTATTTTTTTTCTCGTTTTGTTTTTTGCTTTGCGAAGGCACGCTATGCATAAGTTACAGTGCTAATATGAGTAGTGCGCTACAATAATTGTATTTCTTGTCAAATATAAGTTCATTAAATATTGCAACCTCACATGGGCTAAGCATTAATCATTTAACGCAAGGTAAATATTTTAATTTTCATTCATTATAAAATTCTTGAACATTCTTTGCTTTTAAGATCACTTTGATATCATGTAATTTAATTTAAACTTTAAACTTTATATTGTTGATAAATAAAAAATATTGTACGTTTTAAGCGTGAATATTCGTAATTTTATCATTTCTCTTAAACTACTTACTTGACGTCTGATAGATAAGGTATTAAAAATACATTTGGATTTCATACAATTTTTCATCAAATTTTTTATAAATATTACTTGGCAGAAATATATTATTTATCTTGGTCCAAGAATATTTGTCATTTTTTCGTTTAGTATTTATTTTATATAAATATCCGTATGAGATACTCGTTAGTTTTCAAATTAATAATATTTTTTATATTAAATGATCAACATCAACTGCCCAAATTCGAAGCCATACTTACTTATCAATGTAAAAATGTTACATGAAATACAACGTAAATTTACAACATATATAAACATATACATACTTAAATTGTATGAAAAATAAAAGTTTATAATTTTAAACAATATTAGACGATAATTTATCCTTTGAGCAGTACATATGATTTGAAAATAAGAATTATAGAGAAATCTAGACTACCTAGGTTCATCACAACTTAAGTTTTTGTAAATATTTTTATAAAACGAAATAAAATCTTATAAACACCAAAAAACGTTTGGTATAAATCTATTACAATTGATAAATCGATCAAGTTTTTATCATGCCAATGTACAAATTATTTGTAATCAAATCACATAAGGAATGAATTAATTAACATAAGAAACAAATCACAGATTCTATCTTATAACTGATAATACCAAAATCTCTCCTCTAAAATTCTACCAAATGAAATAAAGAATTAACCGTGAAAAATCCCTTTTTCAGTACAATATTTTCAATATAAGCATTATAAATTAAATACTGTATATTTAATGTAAATATTTTTTAAACGATTTTCAATACGTTGATACTATATTAGAATTTAAATCCTAGATTTTTCCGTTTTAGCACATCGATTATCAATAATTATAAGCTGTTCATTCTTTTGTGGTAAATACAAAGTACTTTAAAGAACAGTAGCATTATATAATTAATGATACTCGATTTTTATACGATACATAATGTACTTGTACGTAATATACGTAAACAATTACAAGCCTTTTTGTTGTTGCTTCCGCATTTGCTCTTCTAATTCCTTGACGCGCAGCTGACTATTCGCAAGTTGACGCCTGACTAGCCTCAACTCATCAGTTTGTCGCAAATAAGCCAGCCTAAGTTCAGCCTCATTATTTGGTATGTCAGAAGTTTCCAATTTGTTGTCATTGAAAGTCGAAGATACTATATTATTCTACAGAAAAAAATTAAATAAATTCAACATTATAACAAAAAATGCTGTTACTTGTTATATTAATTCAGTTTTATTGTAAATTAAGCAGTTATGAATATAAAAAGCAGTTAATAACAAACATTTAGTATAGTGAAAGTGCAAGTAACACAATAAAATCAAAGAAATACATTGTTCAATTTTACTTTCTATATAGAAAAGCAGCATGAAGAAAAAGAATCGAAAAAAAGAATTTAAATGGCCTAAACCTACCTTAAAATAATGAGAATAGCTCCCAAACTTGCTAACGAGGTCATAGAATTTGATGCTACATCTTGGTGTCTTCAAGTTGACCATGCAAAGTGTTAGTGCGTTAGACAAACAACTTTTTTCATAAATATTATCAAAACAAAGTTGTTCTTTCTAATATCAAACTTAGCAGACTCTTTTTGAATAGCACAGAAACTCAGAAACCATAACAAAATCTAATGAACTCATGGCACGAAGCTAAAATGCCCAATTAATTGGGCAGAGCATAAGCAGAGCAAGTGAAGAATTTTTAATTTACTCAACGAAAAATACTACACGTACAGCACCCATCAATTGTTACATAAATTATTCGTGCATTGTATCTTACCTGTAGAGCCACGTTATTGAACTTTTGTTGCAGCTGGTGAAATTTTGTGCTTTGATTACTAGACGTCTTTTGGCTTTTTTCTGATATTTCATTATATTCCATTGGTCGATAATCAGGCACCGTTTCCGTCGACAGAAATGCAAATTTCTTTTTCGTATTCATATCAGTCGCTGAAGCTAAATGTGAAGGTTTGTATACACGTGGTTTGTGCGTAGTAATACTGCCACCTAAAATGCAACACATTTCTTAAATAAATTTGAATAAAATTAATAAAATAAGGAATAGTAATCGTAATTAAAAAAAAATCACTGTAATAAGAAGCATTAATTAATATTTATGAAATAATATATTTTTCAATAATAAAAATTAATAAAAGCTATTATATTAAATTTCATTAATAAAGTAAAATATATATCAAGTACTTTGATTCGCTTTCTTTACATTTATATTCGAAATTTAGAGATATTGGTAGAAATTATTATTTCATGCAGTAGAACATAACATATCTATTGTGTATAATATGATTCTAACAACAGCAACAAATAATAATATAATCGAAAATAATATGGTCGAAAAAATAATAAAGCGGCTTTCAATAGCTGTAGCTGTTCAATTTATTTAACAAAAAAAAAAAGACTACGTTTCGCTCTTATTTTTGACACATATCCATTTTATAAAGTAGAACATACAAAGTTTACAAACCAGTTTTAAGAGATATCAAAATTGGCGGACTATTCATTCCGCCTATCCAGTCTTTAGCCGAAAGAGCGGGAGTAGTACCAACAGTGTCTGGATATAGATCCTCTTGGAATTGATCGCTCTGGAAAAATAATAAATGAAATCTTACTAGGTATTAAAATACAGCCATACGTTTGATTGTAGTTAAAATAAACTTTTAAGAAACGTACCTTACGCGGTACAATCATTGAGATCGGTTCGCACATTCCTCGGGTAGCGTGTAGCTTGAAGAACTTGAATACTTCACAGATAGCCGTATTAACGCCGCGCTTCGGCATAACACCGAGACCCCGCTGGGGGTTACCAGAAATGAATTGACTAAGATAGTGCACCCAAGGGGCCTCGTTCACCACCTCGTAATATCGGATATTGCCGTCGCCCTAAAACGTAAAGATAACGAGGCTTTGTACAAATGCATCCTTGGAAGTATTTCCTTCTCTCCCTTTGCATTTACTCACCTTGCCTGCTAAATATACCATGTTCGTGTCATTGTCATAAAATGGGAAAACTATACCGCTACTCGAGTCTATCGTTTCGCAAGCTAACGGTGTTGACAAGTCGTGCTGGCTCCAAACGGCGTATTGCCTGTCCGAGTGTCTGCTGAAGCCCGTTGTCAAGAGGCGCCCGGAGGCTCCGAGAAAGACTACTTTGCTGGCTTTCGTTCCTGCGTGGCAAACTCCTTCCTGCAAAACATCAATATCATTAGCACCATAATATCATAATTTATTTTTCGATTCCAAAACAAAATGTAAAAATGGAGCTTTATACTGTAATGACAACATTTAATAAAAGAATGCATTGTCTATATATTTATATATATATATAAAAAAAAAATTAAAAAAATTAATTGATAATTGCAAATTTTTTCTCATCGCAATTCTACTCGCCGACCCATCAAGAATTCAAATGCACAAGCACACAGTCATAGGTTTGTACAACGTTGCGCATATATATATATATCTCTCTTGATATACAGAAGAGTTATGCAAGTGGAATATACGGCGAGATTAAAGAGAAACGAGAGAGGAGGATGAGGAGGAGGAGGGGAAGACCATTAAAAAAATGTCGAACGTACCGAGACAACAATGCCGGAGCGCGGCTCAAACACTCTGAGCTTCTTGTCTTTGCAAGTGGTCGCTAAAAGGCTGCCATCCCTGTTCAAGGACATGCTGTAGATGACGTCAGGATGCCTATCGATTACGCTCACCGTTTCGCCTTTACTGATGTCCCAAACAATGACGAGATGATCAAAGCCCGCGCTGAATAGAATGTTTTCGGCGGTCGGATGCCATTCTATGTAGCCGACTCGGCGCTTGTGGCCCTGGAGCTCCACCAGCCAGTCCGTCAGATTTCGCGACAAGCCGCCGTCTGGTATATGCCACAGCTTCACCTGCAATTTGCGTATTACGCACAATTTGTTTCATTTTCTCTCGGGGGTTAAACGCGCCCTTTTTTTTTTTCATCATATTAAGGCGTATATGGTGATTGGGATATGAATTGTGCGGAAGGTTAAGGAATGTACAGGGAGATGTTATAAGTAGCCGATGAACATTTTGAAATCGATTATGTTTTGAATAAAAGTGAATGTATTGCGTAAATCGTTATGTAAGACGGGAAAATTATTCCTATTTATCTTTCTCCGTTTAATTTTTACTATGTATATATGGTGCACATTGCGGTTTGTTTCTCTTAAACCTGTTTAGAATGTAATTTAAATCGAAGGAAAAGCTAAAACATCGGAAAAGTTGTTAAAATTACTTTTGAATGTATTGAATAACAGAAAAGATTTTATCGAGAGAACAAATATTTAATATTAAACCAAAGGAGTTGAATTTTCATAGCATTGAAAACTAAATGTTAATATCAGGTGAATCAACCTTTTCGATTTAAAGATAAACGATCTTCCAATAATTAATCAATAATCCTTTTTTTTTAATAATAGGCTTGAGACTTTTACGCTGCATCTTAGGAGCACAACTCATTCATTATTGAACAAAGAGAAAATTAAAATAGGCAAGAAAAATTAATATACAGATGTGATATGCAAGAAAATATTGATTATAAAAATTTTTTTCATCTTTTCAAAGTATTGGAGATAACAAGTGATCTCACCTTTTTGAAAACTAGTAACGAAAGTATTTTACTGCGTTTCAATAGATTGAATAGTCAATTAAACTGACCTCTAAATTTAGCCGTCATTTTTATAACTTATACGATGACCGTATAGCAACTCATCACTTTTTCGAATATTTCTAAAAGATTGCAAAACTCAAAGTAAATTATGATTCGTTGTATCAACAATCGCATCATCGTTTAAGCGTATAGGTATATATAGTTCTAAATTCTATACTAGAATAACGACGACATGTTGGATGAAAAAAAAAGAAGAATAAGAAAGAGGCGCTACTTCTAACCGTGCAATCGTCGGAGGATGAAGCGATGACATTGTCATTAAACGGATTCCACTTGATATCCAAAACTGGTCCTTTGTGTCCAGTGACTCTGTTGGCATTGAAATCCAATCGTCCAGTCTGCAAAGACCAGAAACTCATCAATAAACATCAAATCAACAGTACATAATAAATATCGACGCCTCATCACATTATTGTATACGTGTAATAGAGCCATTTGCAATGATACCCGCGAGTACGAGGTGCACCTCGTAACAGAGCATTACAATGGTCACGGACGCTGGCAATGAAAGTCGGCTAAAAATGTAAATCGCTCCGCGGAGAAAGAGATCGCGGCACACACACACACACACACACACACACACATAGACACTCACACACACACACACGGATGTGCAACGATGTTGGCTGGCGTTCATCATAGGAAAAGCCTCGCACCGTCACGAGATTTATATGTACGCCGCGGCGGCGGTGGAGCAATTAGCATCGAGAAATAGGCAGTGAAAGTACATTTTATACCGGCATCATCGTCCTCCTCCTCCTCCTGCCTCGGGCAATTAGAGGAAAAAAAAAGCCTCCGAACGTTGCTCGCGATGGCATTCGCGCGATTTTTATCGGCGGTGGAGGAATACGCGCTAAACGATCGAGCCGAGATCCTTGTCTGGTATATACACTCGCGCTTTTCTCGGTTTCTTTAAAATGCGAGGGAAGTCAACGTCTACCACGCGCTTGATTCATTTTTACGAATTTTTATCGCCTCGTGCGGTGGATGCACGAGTTAGGTGATGATAAACTGCACCGGTTTTGCGTTTTTTTTTACGAGAGAAATGTATATTTTTACAGCTAGTTTCTAGGAAATGCTGTAGCATCGATTACCAAAGTATGAAACTTTTTTTTATTTCAAAAGTAATATAAGATTTGAGGGATCGTTGAACGAGTTCGGAGCCGAAAGCTATTTGAAAATATGCTGCAGTTTTTAATAGTCGTAATTTGAATTGGAGCACTATATGAGCTTTTCTCAATTATGTCTTTAATGAGCGATGGTAAAACGTGCAGCACATTATCGTAATTTTTTATGTCTTATTGAAAGAGCACAAAGGCACGTTGGCATTGAACTAAATTATTGTAATAAAAACAAACGTTTTTTTTTTTTCTTTCATTCCGCGCAATGACTTCATAATGAGCAACAGAGCTCCTATTGATTACTCAAAAGTTATGTTCGAAAATGGACAAATGAATTAAATATATATTCTTAATTTTAATTAGAAAGTATACATTGTTTTATAATACTTTAACAAACTATAATACTTTTTTCGTATATAAATCGGTTAGAAGGTCGCGCCAACATTTTTTTTCCAAACTGAAAAATACATATTATTCAGACAGCTATGATGATCCGACAACGAGGATTTCCTCGTGCGCAATAAATCAACGCCTGATGTTTACATCACGCATCGCCATATAAAAAAAACCAGTCAAATTAAGTTTTGTCATGTCCAGCGCTCGGTAAGCTTTGTTTAATCGCCGCGCATATACATACATATTATATAGCGAGCACTCGACGCTCTCCCATTCACTGGCACAATGCAAATAATAGTATGGCAAAATATAATATACTCACACTGTCGAGAGGTAGAACGAGGAAGGCACCGCCGCCCGCGACTTCCGTCACTATGGCCAAGAACTTGGGATTGACGGCGCAGAACTGCGAGTCGTGGGCGTTTTTCGTGATTTTTATGTTGTCGTAGCATCTCTCCCGCTTGACCGGTGCCCCGTAGACGTGACGGAATTTGCTGCTCCGCACGCCCCGAAACCATGACTGCGCGCACGTCCCAGACGAGAAACAGAAAAACACAAACGCTTTCGCTCACATCTCTGTTTCCACTATTGTAGAAGATCGATTGGCGATAAAGGAAGAAAGAAAAAAGGGGAAAAATGGGGGAGGGGGGGAAAGACTGCAACGATGATGATGTGCACTGCACGCGAGTCGCGGCGAGCGATGAATTATTTATCGCGGCTCATTGGGCGTCGGGCGCGACTCGCGAGTTCAGGATCGTGACTCAAATGTAGTTGATGTATAACGTGTAAGGTACACCGGCCACGAGTTGCGCGCAACTTTAATGGGCGCAATCGATTCTGTTTCGCTCGTGTGCAGTAGATTTTGTATATACGTTGTATGCCGTGAAAATGACATCAGTCCCAGAATGTCCGGGGCCCCTTGTGCAGACACAACAAACACTTTGATAATATCAAGTATTTACGCGACGATCCAATTGACAAATGCGTTGTACATTATCGCTTTGCTCTGCATCCTCGGCATTATAGCTCTCACTTGATACACGCGTAGCAAATTGAATAAAAAAAAAAACAAAAAAAAAACGTAAGAATGAAATCAACATTGATTCGATTCACTTTTGCAAGCGGATGATTTTATCTCGTGTACCATAAGATAAACAGATTAATTCTTAATGACAGAAAAAAAGGGGTTTACGACGTAACGAACTATATACATATTACGAATAGCAACGTTGGTATCACTTTTCGTTGCACTTGAGCAGCTAATTTTGGATCGTTTGACTCACTGCGAGAATGTTTTCGCTTTATATCGCGTGGCATGCGGTATACGTATATCGCAAGTGCAGCGAGCCCCGTTCTTGTCCCATAACACCATCGTCCAAAACTACGAGCTTATCAAGCGGGCCAAATATTTGGTCTCGCGCGCGGCGGAAAAATAAACAGCATGCAACTCCGACCGGCTGCCGAATAGACTCGGATATAATTTAGATTCGAGGCAAGCGCGCAAGAGTTTTAAGTGAAAGTCGAGAAATCATGCTTATAAATACACGCAGAGAGCAGTACATAGTAGCAGTTACACTAAAATTATATAGAATCTATACTATGGCATTTACAGTATATATGTATAGAAGCTGCTACATAAAAAGTTTTTCTCGAAAAATGAAAAAAGGGAGAGAAGATCTTTTTATATATACATGTATATAAAGATCTCTCTCTCTCTATATATATATGCACATAAAATAAAAGCTTACCTGTCTGTCGTTAATCATGATAATCTGTGGAAAAGTTCAGAACTCGGTGCTCATGTGTGTGTAACGCCGAGACGATTTTTCAAGCCAGCCCATGCAAGAACAACTTTTTTTTTTGTGTGATTTTTTATTTTTCAAATCGACTACTGAAAACTCCGCGAGATATATCTACACTGATTTATTCGCTTTTACTGAAAGAAAACAGAAGGATCTAGCTACAAAATCATAAATGGATACAATGCTTACAGAACTAAATGGTATAAATAATCAACTAAAGGGCAAATTATATAAATAAATAATGAGGTTTGGCGTCGGGTTGCGGGTTGTATTATATACCTTGACGCTTGGATTCTCCATTACAATGCGGGACTTTTAAACACTTGTGTCAATGAATTCGTGTTACACTCGAGCTCTTGACTGTTCTACAAATTTCTAGAAATTAAACAGCTGGGATTGATTATCCCAGCTATCGTCGGATACTATATCAACTGGCGTAAAATTATTGTAAGCACAATTCGGTATGTATCTACTCGTATAAACGATCCGTTTGCTTTAACATACTTAACGTAATATTTATATTGGAAAACAATGTGCCGCTTTTATTCCGCCGATAAAATAGACGAGATAGACAATCGATTTTCAATAACTTTTAACTACGTATAAACGATTCGACAAAAAAGAAAAAAGTTATATATAATATTTCTTTTGCCACCAAACAAGCGTATCGTATATCCGTACAAAACAAAGCCTCCAGTATCGCAGCCTCGGTCAAAACTTAACAAAAACCTCTCCTCCGTCGAATCCAGCAAATCGCACACTCGCAGTCTAAACGGTCCTTTCCAACCTATCCTTGGCCTTAAGCCTTAACAAAAAAAAAAAAAAAAAAAACGGTCTCTCGTCTCACCTCTCGTGCGAGAGGCCGAAAATCAACGGCTCGCTTTTTTTTTGCTCGTCCAGCACAAAAGAAGAAAAAGAAACCGCGCACTTCGATACACAACAACAACACCTGCGGTCGAGGCGCGCGAGTAAAAAGAAAAAAAAGAACGAGAACCGATACGTATCTTAACCGAGAGTAAGCGCGTAAGCAGACGACGGTAAATAGATGTGTACACGAGCGAGAGGCGCGCACTATAAACGCGGGCCGCGGCCGATGGCGAGTGCGCTACTGAAAGTTCCTCGGCGCGCCAGCTAAAGCTAAGCGCGCGCGAGGCACAGAGCCAGAGAGAGAGAGAGAGAGAGAGAGAGAGTCGTACAATCATGAGGAGGGATGGTGCACACGTGATTCCCGCGAGTCGAACACATCTCCGTGTGGGTGAGCACATGTTGTTCGCGGCGGTAGTAGTAGCAGCAGCAGCAGCAGCTCCGAATGTATGATAATGTGCAGCCGGCGGCGCGCGAGGAACGTCGAATATCGCGGCAGCGGCGACCTAGACGAGGATCGATCTCTTCCCTATTCTGCAGAGTCTGTCTCTTATCTGCACACGCGGAAACTGAGAGTTCCTGGGGATATGTGAATAGGTATATATGAGCTCGCGGCGGGTGGCAGTCTTTCCGCGGAGCTCCTACAGCCCCAGCTAAATGGGTTAATCGGTTGAGCCTTTTTTTCTTCTTCAAAGCTCATGTGAACCGAGAGAGAGAGAGAGAGAGAGAGATTTTGAATTGGTACACACATAGTTTGGAATGAGCGGATGGTATTTCAGCTGGGCAAATTCTATTTATGAAAATAGATTGGCTCTTGGAGGGTATCTTTGGACACTGTTAATTTTGAATGTCCGACTGCTGAATTATTTGGTATATACCTATGAAGCTTGAATACTACAGGTATGCCGAGTGAAATCGTTTTGAGTGTAGGGTTTTACGTATGTCGATGCTGAGTCAGAATTTGTAACCCAACGCGCATTATACCGAATGTTGTAATAATTTCACGAAGACACGAGGTATTCGAAACAATAGGGTCTAGTCCAAGCAACGATCCTCCATTTCAACCAATGGTTTCAAATAATTTTATTCACGCAAGAAAAAGTTTACGAATTTACATATTTTCTTTATTCACATAGCTTATACCGGTCCCACATTAGTATATAACAATCCAACTCTCACGATTCAAAGCCAACGAAAAAAAAAAGGAAAATATATACAAACAATCCAGCAATTAATGCTTTCCCAAGAAAATCTCACTGGCCTAATCATCATATTGCGCAATTGCACATCGCGCGAAAAGCCCTACACTTTTTCCAAGTGTCTCGAATGAAAAGAAAGAAAAACTGCAACGGCAGCAGATTTCATTAATTTTCCGAGAAAACGTCATTCTCGTTCACGCAGCGCAGTCAAAGAGAACCGTCACCCGCATCATGTATATACTTATCTCGGGCTCTCTTTCTCTCTCGAGGAGAGCGGCTGATTCGTCTAAATAAAACGGAAAGAACAATTAAGGATGAGCTGCAGTGTACACACATGGGCGACCGACCCGAGGGGAAAAATTGACCTTTGCCGAGGAACCAACGAGAGCATATGCTGATGCGAATATATTCGTTAGTTTAAGATGAGATAAGGCTGTTGCTTTTTCGAGGAGTCGCGTCCGACAGTTTGGAATTCTCGTAAGGAAACTTTGAATATCTCGAGCATGATCGACGTTTCTAAAGCTTCTGCCGAGTGAATCAAGCTTCTGATATGTCCGAAATGGGTATTCGGAACTTCAGCTGTCTAAACTATTTACGGATATTGGGAACTAGAGATAAAGTAATATAATAAATTATTTATAATTTACGTGCTCACAAATATTAACTTCCTAGCTTCACTTTCAAAAAATAAAACTTTCGTCCAAGATCGTATACTTTTAACTATGACAATTATATCTTTGCAACGATAACCTGGATGTTCAAATACATACATTATGCAATTTCCTTTAAAAATCTTTACCGAGCCTTTACCGAGATCAATAAAATTTCATGGCCCCTCGCGAGGCCCCGTCGACAACGAAATACTCTGCATCTCTTCCCCGAATCGTTACCGTAGCTCATTTGCAACGGTGCGCGCATCACATCCACCCTTATACCCGAGTCGAAAAGGAAAAGAAAAAGTAAAGCAGCAGCGCGTAGCAACGCGTCGCAGAAGCGGAACGAGGTAAAGAATAAGATATAGGCTCGCCGCGTCGATCGTCGACGAGCTGCCGATATTTTTAGAGATTCTTATGCAGCGCGTAACCGATTCCACTCTCTCGCAAGCGCTCCTATTGCAGTTCGGTTGTTTCGACACCCGTCCGATCAGGCCATTCATGGCGATCCTTGAACTTTTATATAGATATCGGGACTTGGCCATCTCCTATTGTTTCAACTGTGAGAGAGGGGGAGAGAGAGAGAGAAAGAGTCGCTCGATAGGACGTGGAAAAGGAATAATTTGGCCCGCGCGGTTCGCCTCCTCTTTGTACTTATTGTGCATCGCGAGAGATTTGAAAAGCCACGAGGTCGACGAGATATGATTCAGCCGATGGAGAGAGAGAAATAGATAGAGAGAGAGAGGAGAGGTCGTGTCAAGTACCGTTGCGAAAAAAAAAGATTCAACTTCGAGGCTCTTTTTCTCTCTTATTTTATAGTCGCGCTCGCATCTATCAGCGGATCGTTTTCATTGTTTACAAAATGTTTTTATTTTTTCTCGGTGAAAGGATAATAATCTACTAGGATTTGCAATTTCCATTGATTCACTGTGCAGCGCTTCTGCGAACTTGAGCTATAATCTCGCGGCTTTGATATGATCCTACGAAACGTAAATATAAGCTGCAAGAAAAAAGTACACGTGTAAGTATATATCGCTCGCGGGGTTATAGTCACAATTTTTCGTGATTTTTTTAATACCGATTGAAGTAATGAATCGACCTGTCTATACATATATAAATATAAAGGAGACGATGAATAGTTAACTATATAATATGCGCCTGCAGGTAATTAGTCATAAGCAATTTCCAAACCCGCTTAGGCATGAAATTTACTTCTAGATTATCTGTATGCCATTAATGTGATCGTTATGACACTATAGAATTTCTATATACATATTTTGTAACGACATCATATTAATAATTGCAATGGCATAAGCGATTAAAATCATTAATCGCACAATAAATCCTTAATCTTTATGATTGATCGGCAATGATTAAAAATACAATAATAAAAATATACAGGAAACTACAATAGTAATTCGAAGAACAAATGGATAAGTTTAGAAAGCTGATATCTTTTGATGTAAAAGTTATATGATTAAATGAAAATGATCACATATAGTATTTCAAAGAATAACTTGTTCTGACCTCGGGTTATTGACCAAAATGTTTTAAATGCAAATATTCAAAAGCAAGAGTCTACCAATGTATACAACACGATCGATATTTTTGTACCCGGGGTCAATTAAAATCTTTCCATTCAAATTCATAACTCGGGAAATGCAAGCTGCTATCGATCTATAAAAAAAGTCCTGATCTACATTTAAATTTCTAGCATTCTAAATAACTAGAATACATATATGCGCCAGTAATGAAACAGCAAAGTTGAGAGAAAACGTTTGACAAAAAAAAGGAAACGAGGTGACACGGATCATCAGCATTTGCCGCACGAGAGCCACACGAATGCGTGCGCAAGAGAGATTATGCCTTCGCTTATATATTTTACGACTCGAGCCACTTGCTCCAAAACGACAATTCTCTTAGCTAATTGTGAAAAAATCCAAAGGACTCCTCCCAATCCATCCGCTCTCCATTACCTCGTATCGCTTCGATAGATCGCGATTCGTCGCTTATCTCGAAAAGATTGGCCTAAGCCGCGCGATCTAATCTATCTTGGGCAGCGATCGCTGCAGCCGCACTTATCTCTCGGGGCAGCTATTCGCTATATGGGAGCGGCAGCAGCAGCAGCAGCAGCAGCGCGACATCGTCGAGTAAATGTCCTCGGGTTCGCGATTTATCAGCCCATACGAGCCGAGTTTACGACTCTTTGCACGCGAACAAGATACGTTTTTTCCTGTCACCTGCCACACCCGTATATCTATACATATAGAAATGCCGTTTTTTACATCCCCCGCGTGGCGTCGCATCATTTTTTGTTATATTCTCTTTCCAGGCCGATCGTCGCTTTTATTGCGACCGCGCGAAACACGATGCCTTGGCAAACAGAGGCTCAGCAGCGGCGCGTCGGGAAAATAAGCGTCGCGGCGCTTCATCACCGAAGGGGCGCTGCATGTGTAACGAGCGCGCGCGCATACACACACACATACACACATACGCGTCGCGCGCGCGCCTCGACCCTCGGCCGCGTTTTATACCTTTTCTTCCTCTCTCGCTACTGCCGCCGCCGCCGCCGCCGTCTTTTTTTTCACGACTGTCCGCGTTACCCAATTCGATCTAATCACCGGAACTAGCTCATTAAAATTTATTAAGCTCGAGCAATAAGGGTCGTAATTGATTAGGTCTAGTGCAGAATCGATTGGACTCGCATTATTGCGACCGCCCTATTTTTATTGTCTATTGACCTCAGCTTATATATATATATGTTAATATATCCGTGCCGTGGGGAGGGGTAATGAAAGTTTGATGAGCGATCGGTTTTCAAACGGGATTTTAATAATAATCTGCGCTTTTGAAGGCGAAATCAATGAATACTGAGGAAATGAAGGTGCATAAATTTTGCTTTGAAAAGCGCAGTTGAATAGAAGTGTTAACGATGTAAACTTCAAATATACATCAATGTATCACAAAAGAGTGTGAAATTATTGCGTATGCAAATGGCAAGTGCAATATATGAATATATTAAAATTTTTATTCATGGAGTAGTGAAATTATTTTTTTATAAAAATAAATATTCGAAGAATATGCTGAAGAATTGCACAGGTCTTCTGTTTAGAAATTGACATTCATTTTGAAATGTGAAAACAATTTTACTACATTAATATCTAGGAAATATAAATCTGAGTAAAAATTAAAGTCTATATTAATTGAAGCGATAATGTTTAATAAAAGGTATTTCTTAATAACTAGTCTGGTTCGAGAAACTATACAAAGTCCGATTTGTGGAAAAAATTTTCCTCTAACTGATAATTTCTTTCCGTTTTTATTATCAAGATGCATAACAGTGAGTCCCGATGGGAAGTTATGAAGCCCGAAGTCACTGAACCGCCTATATATTATATGATAAAATGTGATTTCTTAACCGTCTTTAAAACTTTCGACTTTATTACTTTGTCTATAAAGTTTAAATCATACCTTTACTTGAGTGTATTGTTTCCGTAGTGATTTAAATAAAAATAAAAATAAGTCGTACACATGGAATGTGTGCAGATCTCTAACAATTTTTATTTTTCTGGTCTCTTTTTAGAAAATAAATTTGTTTATGTTTTACATACACTAAATGAGTCATTAGTCATTACCTTAGAATCGTTTATCAAACAGTTATTATTAGCAATGCTTTCGTTAAAGGAACATTCTCTTAATTTAGTCATTTTCAAAACGATCGTGTACATCGATCAAATATTCAATGTCAGAGAGAAAGAACAGCAGCTTTCATTAGCCACGTACAAGCTCTCAAAACAATATCTGAAAAAAAAAAGATCATTGAAATCCAACTCTATCGCTCCACTCGAAACCACTTTAACCATAATGAAGGGTCAAAATATCCGATATCTAAAACAATTTCACCGCTCCACTTTCTTTCACACCGCGAACAAAGAAGGCGCAAAAAAAAAGATCATCAAAAACGAATATACGTACTCTATACAGGCGCTCGAGAGCTGCTCTGCGAGTGACGCAGGAGGGGAAAGGGGCACTGTAGCGTGAACGCAACAAAAAAAAACTACGTCGGATCGTCGAAAAGAGCCACGCGCGATTATTCAAATTCACAAATTCACTCGGACCTGGTGCGGAGACCGAATCCGAAAGAGCCGGAATCGCGCTATACGCCGCTCACATACATTTTCCCGTGTCTCGCAATTATAAAGATTCGAGCTCTATCGCGTTCGGCCGTGATAAAGAAAAAAAGAGAGAGAGAAAAAAAGTGCCGAGAGGCTTTTTCGCTTCCGGTCCCCGGCCACCACAGACTCTCGCGGCACAAATAAGTGGAGCACGTCGCGCTAGCCCGTATATATTATAATCGTTCAACTTTCGGCACACAGAGCGCCTATACAATAATCACGCACGCACATATACGCTCCGGAGATCTAATCGTGACGAGCGCGCGACCAACGACTGGTCGCTTTTATCTATCCTCCCGCGCACAGCCGAGAGCTAAGACTTGTATATATGTATATACTGCACGGATGCGAGAAGAGGAAAAGAATCGGGAGAGGGAGAGCGAGAAAGAAAGAAAGATCCACTCGACTTGGACTGTATGGCCGCGGCAGCTCTTGAAAACGTCAACGACGCCCGTTGCTTGAATTCTTCGCGCCGATCTCTCTCTGTGTGTGTGTATACGGCCACTTGTCGCGCAGTTGAATTCGTGTATATTATCGTGGCAGCGAGTTTCAGGTTCGGGTGCAACACACGAGTGCGTGTATACGTGTTTTGTTGTTGTCTCGTTACTTATACGGACGAAAGTTGCTGCGCAACATTTGTATATACCGGTGCGGTTATCTTGCGCGGTTCGGGCCAGGCAAGTTTCTATGCGCGATAACGCAACCGGACTACTGCGATACTGAATGTTTTGTTGCTTGTATTGATACATTCCTTAGCTCGAATCAAACATTTTTCTAGCCTTATTTCCAAGTGTTTTTCTTACCAGTGATCATCCCTTCAATCGTCCATGATTATTGCAAACATTGTTTAGATACATAAGAAAATGTTTTTAGGAGCAAAGTACTATATATTGCTCCGAAATACAGATCAAGCGAAAACAACCAAATAAATGCAAACTACCAACTCGCTGTATACTTTTTTTTGTACATTCTAATAACTTAAATCAAATATTGATAAAAAGTAATAAAATGACAAACACAAAAATATTTGGAAGCAAAGAGCACGTTTCGGAGCAACGACACAGCTCATATGCACATCGTCTCAATTGATTCTCAAAACGTTTAAAAAGCAGGCCACAATTGTTCTCGGAATTCTCTGCTTTCGAATCTCACTTATCGCACATCGAACTAAAAAAATATTATAAGTATATTTAAAAAAAACATTTCAAACGTGCTAAAGAGAAATTAAAGAAGTATTCGCTTCTTTACCAATTCGGGAAAAATCAATTCCACAAAAAAAATAATGTTAACGAGTAAATAATGTATAATTCAGCTAATTAAAGGTATAAAACATGTAATCACACTTAAAAGGTTCGTCGCAAAAAGGTCGACTGATAATAATGCACTATGTTTACTTAGCCGTAAAACGGTTCGCATGCAACAATACATAACCTATTTTTCTCGGAAAAAGAGTAAAGTATGCACACAGAGAGCTATAGTAAAGTAAAGAGAAGAGAGCGAGAGAGGGAGAGAGAGAGAAAGAGAGGAAGAGAGAGAAAAGAACGCGCAGAGCCGCTGCTCGCATTCGCGTTATTTCACGAAAAAGACGCGTAACGGGGTAGAAATGGAAATGACGCTTCGCCCGTCATAGACTGTGTAAGTACTCGAAACGAGAAAAAGAAAAGCAGAGAAAGATCGTAGAGAAAAAGAGAGGCTTCTAATTAAGAGATAATTGGTGAGCGCGCGAGCGATTTCGCGGCTGGCGCTCACGCGCACACTGGTCAGTGGTCGCACATTTCTCGCATTGTCTTGCGGCTCTTTATTATTATTTCTTTGCTATCGTCTATATCGCTTACTTTCTCGTAGGGCTTGTAGCAGGCGCGAGCGTCGATGCTGTATATCAGCTGGTAGGGGTCGTCCTTCGTCTCCAGCTCGAACTTCTCCAGGAGTTCCTCCCTGATTCGTGGCATTTCCTCTTCGCAGCTCTTCGCCTTCCTCTCGTTCCTTTAGCCTAGGCTCGCTTCGCGTACTACACTGGCAGTGCAGAGGAGAGCGAGTAGGTATAGAGAGAGAGAGAGCTTCGCTTCGACGCGCAAAAGCGCCGTTATGCACGCGCGCGCTCTCCACCGAATATAATTATATATACGGCCTTTCCAGCTTCTTCCTCTTCTCTCTCTCTCTCTCTCTCTCTCGCTCTGCAGTCTTAGCTACGATGATGAGGGATCAGCTCGCAGGTATAATAGCCGAGGAGGCGACGAGGCTGCAGCGCACTTCCTCTCTCGGTTTCTGCTTCCTCGAGACACCGAGGGGAACGTGGACTCGAGAGAATAAATAATCGAAACGGGCCCCACACGCCGGCTTCAATTCCAAGTTTTTCTCTTACCGGCGATCGCGAGTCGATTGGAGCGCGCACGTTGCCACTTTGAGAGATCCAATGATGACATCGCTCTATGTTATTACTTTCTCCGAGCTAATATATAGCACACTGGTGTGTAAGCATGTACGCGCCGCGAGGCTCCGAAATGTATGTGCTGCCTGTCGAACCGGCGGGGCGCGCGAACGCTTTCTTTGTTTTCGGCGAGAGCTGCTGCTGCTGCTGCTGCTGCTGCTAACGCTGTTTTCCGCCACTCGCGCCCCCGCTTGCATATAGCAGCCGATGTGTGGGTTATATTGCACGTACGACACAGTACACACACGTACAGAGGGGCGACACTTGTATATTTCACGGAGGTGATGGACTATACGGAGGGAGCGCGGAACTGTGTGTATATAATAGTCCCCGCGCGTGTCGATCGATCTGCAGCCTTGCAAAGTACGAAAGTAAGTACCTACTGCTCCGCCGCTGCTGATGTGCGATGATGGTGCACAGGCACACTATATGTACAGTATACACTGTATAGTGTAAAACTGTATACAGTATAATACTTGCACGCGAACAGCTTAGAGATACACTATACAGCAACAGCACTGCTTGACTAACACCATGAATGAACGGTGTATACTTGTATACGTTAATATACGTATAGGATATACGTGCACAGTATGACTGTAGTGTGTAGTGCATACTATACCTACCTATAGCTATATGTATGTAGACAGTGAGCGAACGCATGCGCAGATGCAACGGCGCCAAGAGCGCAGGACCTTTAATCGCGCAGTTGGCCAGCGCCTGTGTTGTTTGTGCACGTTTGCAGTGGGGGAGGAATCGTGGAGAAATTATTAGCGGCTGCTGCGTTGGTGACTGGATTCGCCAGCTGGCCACGGACACGTCTCTTATATACCAAACACCTTCTGCTATATTCTCGCGAATATAATGAAAATGCGCGTTGGCTACGTGACGACGACGTATGAGCGCAACAACGAGTACGATAAGGATTACGTGCCCTGACTGCAACCGGACGTTATACTTAAACATAGTGTGTATTGTTTCGTGGCAAAACTGTGTAAGCTGCCAGTTCTGAGAGCAGTTCGGTCTGGCCTCGAGGGATTAACCTTTACAGTTGAGACCTCCTGTTTTCCTTAAAACCACCTAGTTCATCATGAACGGGATTTTGGATAAGCGAAAGAACTCGCCTCTTCACAAGAGCGAGGAGCAGCCCTCACAGATGTCCGAATCTGAGGTAAATTTCGTAATTATTACTTTATTTTGATTTTCTTGTGTATCGGTGTTTGTTTAGCCTAGAGTTGATGAGCCTGCTGTATTTACTTGTTTGTTTCGTTGCAGGAGCTCCTTTTGAGAAAAAAAATACAGATCAAAACACAGGCTCTAATGATGTTGAGTCAGGAATTGGATCAATGCAGAATGCAACGAGATCGTTTTAAGCTTGCGGCAGAACAGCTACAGGAAGACTTGGACAGGCGAAAACAAATACTCGATAAGAATGTAGTCAATGGTTATAGAATCCCTTCGAATGTTGCTTATAGAAGAGACCAAGATAAGAGTAAGGCTGATACTGTAGAGGAGGATACAAAAATAATGGACCTATTGATAGAAGCTCGAGAGAAAAACAAGTGCCTTCGTTTACAAGTTGATACCTTGAGACAAAAACTGAAGGAAGCTGAAGAAGATATTAAAGCATTGCGTTCAAAAAAGACAGAAATTCTTAGACCAGCAAGTGAAATAACGCCTGCACTTCATCAGAGAGAGGAACTGATAGAACAGCTGGAAAAGTTAAATGTTAGATATAGACAACTGAAATTAGATTTACAATCTATTTTGGATGAAAAGCAAGAATTAGAGATGGAAAGGGATGCCTTTAAGTGCAAGGCCCATAGACTGAATTATGAACTTTCAAAGGCACTCAGTGCATCGAAACCTGTAGATGTGGATGCACTGGTCAATGAGAATCGGTAAGTACATTAACTGCATGGATGTATTATACAATTTAAAATAGATTTATAATGCAGTATATGATATAAATAGATACCTACAAGAAAGGCTTCAGCAGTTACTAGAAGAAAAAGAATTAGCTCAACAGTCTGTTCAAAAATATAAAGTAAGGCAAGCTTGTAACATTATTAAATAATGATAATAGCTATTGTTATTAAATGTAAATATTTTGTAGAGTATGCTAGATAGTAAGAGGCAAAAGGGAACGATAAAATTAGGAGGGAAATCTTCTGTAGGTTCTATAATGACCTTTAAACAAGTGGAACAATTATTACAACAAGGACCAAATATACCACCACAAAAATCTGCTGCAGCATTGTCAGAGCTGCATAGCCTCTGCGCTGCTCTTTTAGAGGCACTAAATGATAAAAATCTAGCTTTAGCACATCAGAAAAAAGCAAACAAGTAAGTTTTATAGTTTAATTTAAGTTAAAATAATACATGAAACTAAAAAGATGTTTTTATTAATTCTTAGGATTCTGGCTGCAAGAATGTGTGAATTAGATAGAGTTATACAATCTCCAACAATGAAACTATTAGAAGGATATTCTAGTGCAGATGTTGATATAAGATGTAAGTAACTAAATTGTAACACGAAACTGAGATATATTTTTTTATAACTTTTTATAATTTTGAAACAAATATTTAATGCTTATAGGTGATTCAACTAGTTGTACATCTGATTTATCAGAAGAAAGATCAGATGACAAGGAATCAGATTTACAATGTGACGAAAGTTTAAATGAAAGAGACAGTAGGAGTAAACAGTCTGAAGAAAGTACTACCGAACAAAGTATTCAAAACAAAGAAAGTGATGAATATTGTGCTGAAAATAATGTTAAAAGTAAACTAACTGGTGAAAACAATGTCGAACTAGATGTTAATAATAGTAGAAATTCTGAAGAAAGTGACATTGAACTGGATGTAAAAAGTAAAAAAGTTGAGGAAAATAATGTTGAACTGGTCGATGAAAGGGAATTAAAATCTTTTGGGTTATTTTCGAAAGAATTTTTATCAAATGACGACGAGCCGATTATAAATAATTTCGAAGAAGTCATACTATCAAGTCTTCCCGATCACTTAAGACTTCTTGTACAGAAAAATCTTAGTGAGTTAAGAGTAGCAGAAGGCGAATCTTGAGGACACTGGTTTCCTTTATTTTAAGATTTATTGAAACTAGTCTATCATGACCTGTGGTGTTCGCTATTCCAAAGATTTTTTTATACTGTATTTTTAAGGACACAGTACTTATTGAACAATTGAGTATTAATAAAACTAATTATTATGGATTGTTAAACAACAGCTGTTTTATTTTAATCAATGAGAAATAACTTGATAACAAATAAAAATTAAGTGCAGTCGTTGGCTCCTGATGACAATTACTGGTAAAGCATTTTTACGAACTTTAAATAATTAATTTATTCATTTCTATATACATTTTCTTACATTACACGTAAACAGTCAATGTTTTCTTTCTCATAAATATTCTGCAGACTCGTATCTCCGTCTACATACGTATCATATATATACACACTTTAAGAAGCCTATATTAGGTAAAAAATAGCGACTCGCTCATCATCGGCAATTGATTCGTAAGGATTCTCGTAAAACAAAGGCAGAATAGGTACTAGGATATAAATAGAATAAATTGCCGTGAGAAAAGATCAACTGCGCGGACGGAATGATTGGTCGTTCGTTTGCTGGGATTCGCAAGGATTTGAGCGATGACACGTGGCGGCTCGCGCTCATCATCGCAAGTTGGTCTTTATCCAGTCAAAGTACTCGGACACTCTGGTGTAAACACCCGGGTAGCCGGGCTCGCCGCACTTGTTACCGAACGAGACTATGCCGATCTGCATCCATCGGTTCTCGGTTCTCAGCATGAGGGGTCCGCCCGAATCTCCTTGGCAGGCGTCTTTGCCCCCTTGGCTGTAGCCGGCGCAGAGGAAGTTGCTCGTAATCGGTTGGAAGTAAGCCTGATTGCAGTCGTCGTTTCGCCACACGGGCAGAACCGCTTGTCTCTGGATCGTGCTTTCTTTTCCTCCTGAAATCAAGTTTTCGTTACGAAAGAATTCGTTGACGATAATTATCTTAGTTTAAAAAGTGGAGAATTGAGCTAACCGTAGTAAGTCGTTCCCCAGCCGACGACAGTAGGCCTGGCACCTGCGAACGGCTCGCCTTTGTGCCGCACTTGAGGCAGGCAAATCGGTATGACGTAGGGAGTCCTACGAACCGGTCGATCCAATTCAAGAATGGCGATGTCGTTGTAGAAGCCGACGCGAGAGAACTTGGAATGCGCGTGGATCTCTTTGACCGCGTAGGTCTCCGGAGTCGAGGGTTCGTCGTCCCTCTCGAGGTCGATGTCTCCTAGCCGGACTGTAAACTGCCGAGCGAGGAACCTAACCAGCGTATATACAACTAAATTAATATCCAGCTCAATGTTCATAAAGTATTTTATTTCATTCGGTGCAGTAATTAAAATATTACATGAATTGCATCAGCTGTACTTACAAATTCATAATTATGAGTTAAAAAGCATTTGATCAAAATTTTTCGGTTTTTCCATCGTGAAAAGTTTCTTTCCTAAGTAATACGAGCAAAAGTTACCAATGCGTTCCGTGTTATCGAGTGAAACAGTAAATTTTGCTGCATAATTCCTTGACGTAGGTATGCATAAATGCGCTCGAAATTATATACACACACACATTCACACACATAGGTGTATATATATATATAGGGGATAAACGGGTTTATGATCGACTTACGGTCGTTGCCTCTGATCACGGGTGCAATGTGCAGCGGTAAGAATGTGACGATTACTAATTAATGATCCTCCGCACCAGAATTCCGTTCGTCTCGATCCGTGAAGAAAAATTGCTGCCATCCACGGCCAGCGACCCGGAAGAGCTTCTTCTCCTCCGACCACACGGTATTTACCGGCGTTCCTTACACCGCATTCTATAACCAAAGTAGCATTTTGCAAAAATTACCTACACTTTAAAAATATTTCCTTTATACTTGAGTTTGAAAAAGGCCTTATCCGACGAGCATATTTTTTTCTCTCAACTTTAAATCGGGAGCAATGACACGGAAAATTAAAAATATAAGTAAATTAATAATAATATTATAATACTATATATTAAGGTTACCATTATTATTATTATTTATTTATTTATTTATAATTTTAATTTTCCGAGTCATCTTATGACAATATTCGTTTGCTTTTTGAAAAGAAAAACGTTAATCTACTTTATTCAATATATAACCAGTTGATTTAAGGGAACCAATGATATAATTACCCTCATCGTCTTGAATAAAGTTATTGTCAATGGACTCGAGGCCATTGTTAGTTCCATTATTAAGAAGATCCGTCTGACCGTCAATAAGTGGACGTCTGGTAGTCGTTGGCGCAGTGAAGAGTGGAATCGGACGTGGCGTAGGTTTGCTCGTCGGTCTCGGTGTAATACTAAATAAGTAAAAGAAATTTACGTTATACGAAAAGTAACAATTTATTTTAGGACGAATAAATGATTGTCGAGTACTAAATACTTGTATATAATTTAGCGAAAGGAACATCTAAGTTTTCTAAATCGGAAAGGATTTGGTCGCGAGTCAAACTTGTGCCTGGTTTTTCGATAAGAGTAAAAGTTTCAGTAATTGAAGCTAATTAGCGTTCCGTTCGAAAAGAGATTTTTACTCACTTATCACTCTCAATTTCTTTGACTGATAATACACACTAATGGAGTGGTAAGCTTTCACTCTTATCGAAGGCAAATGTTACTTTTGAGTGAGAAAAGGAATGTTTTCCAGCGCGAAAGTAATATTTTTTTTTATACTTTTTCATATATCTAAAAAGTTTACGCGCGATGATCCCGTAAATTATTAAGAATTAATTTAGGCAAATTTAAGGAAAGTAGCGTCTCCCTCTTCCGGTGCAAAAATGACAGATTAGTCGGCAATGAGGAAAGTTATTTATATACTTATCGTGAGTTCCTTATAATGCCGAGAGACATGTGTTGTATTGCGAAAAGAGCTGCAATCCGCGTGCGTAATAAGGTATAATAGGTGAGCACTAATGGGCACTAACCTCGGGACAGAAGAGGGAACGTTGGGGGCGGAGCTCTTGTCGTAGGGACAGCAGACGCCGGGCACGAAGAGGCTCTTGAAGCAGATCGACTGCCTGAGCTTGGTCAGATCGAGCAGCAGCTGGGGACAATTGCTGAGATCCTGGCACTTTCCGTGTCCGCCCTCGGCCGTCGTGCAGCTGGGCGGCGAGTCGCCGCTGGCCTTGGGATCCCTGTCGACGACCTCGACGACCTCGCTCGAGGCCTCGGTCAGAGCGGCTGGACTGGGTATGATGCCGGCCGCCACCGTTGACTCGTTGCTCGAGCTCACCGGCCTCGTCGTCGTCGTCGTCGTCGTCGTCGTCGTCGTCGTTGTCCTCGTCGTTGTCCTCGCCGTCGTGCTGTGCTGCACCGGAGGCGCCGGAGAGACCGAAGCGGGCGAGAAGGACGACTGGCTGCCCGGCCTGTGAATATAAGTCGCGTTGCGGTCACATTCGCAGATTGAGGGAATTTTTCATTAGACGCGCGAACCGCCGAAGCTGACCTGTTGTGGGGCAAGGTGACGCCGCGGACCAAGGGAGCGATGCTGTCGGTGACGTTCCTGCCCAGGATATTCTTGGAGATGGTGTAGAGGGCGGAGGGCAGCTCCTTGGGCGGGTCCGAGGACTCGACGCCCCGGGTCATGTTGACGATGTAGCTGCCGACGGTGTTGAGGGCGCCCAGGGTCTCGGTTATGGTCGTCAGGGGGTCGGTCCTGTCGTAGTTCTCCTGGACGCGGACGAGCTGGAGGTGGGGCCTCAGGCGGGTGTCCCTGCGCTGTAGGGGACCGGATCGGATCGGCCCGGCCTCGGACCAGCCCAGATCGGCGTCCGACCATCGGCGCATCGGCGGAGGGACGAAGGAGACCGGGGGACCGCCTCGGACTGCTCCTCCGGACATGGCTGACGCGGCTGGAGGCCCGTACCCGTACCCGGGACCGGCTGCTGAAACCATTACCCCTCGTTACGATTCTCCAGTCGATTGGGGGACTCGTTTTAAATTACATTTGATAAACATATGAGAAAACGAGAATCAAGTCCGCTAATCTAATAGCCGAATGCTCTCGGACACTTACACACTTATCTATGCGTACTTATAGTTTAAATTTTCTAAAAGACAAATATTACGACAGGAATCAATATGGATTTCCACTATAATGAAACCTGCTCTTATTTTCTCTCTTATCTCCAATGACTAGTTTCTGATATTGTATATTTATTTAGGTTGCGACAGAATTTTAGAAAGATAAGAATCAGTCGTCCTCGACGTAAGTGGCCCTACTTTTATTGCCGCGGTCTGACAAAAAAAAAACTTTAATTCTAATATTCAGAGCTACTTTCACTCTCGCGAGTGAAAACCGCGGGATCCCATAGTTCTCGGTACTTCAAAAGTAAAAGTATTCGAATTTTTCGTAAATTAGACTCGAACCGCTAATAAAATAATCATACAGTTTTACAAGCTTACGTTGACTATGAATCTGTAGAACTTCTTCGGTGTAGGCCCGACTTCCAGCGATTAAGCCCCATATCAGGTACAGTCCTAAAATTCAAAATAATTACTATTTAATAACTAAATTAACTTGGAGATCTGGTTAAAAAGCCGAGTGATTTCTAATCGATTAGAAAATGTAAAAACTGACTTCGTAATTTTAAAAATCACCATTTTTCCCGTATCGTAATGCTAGGTTTTCTAGTACGAGAAACTAGAAAGTAGTGTAAATATCGATACATGCCTATAAGGTTCAATTAAGAGACCATAATTTTCGTGGTGGGAATTCGCTTCGATATTGATTAGAAAAGCATTTAACTGTGACCGCTCGTACGAGATAATTATATACTTTACTTTCTTTGCGAGGATTAATTTATATACGCGTAACAGTAAATGAGCGTCGTTAAGAATTACAGGATATCTCGAATGTCGATCTGCTAAATACCTGCGACGAAAATCGGATAACTGTAATCTTGGAAACTTATATTTATTACGCGGGAGCAAATTAAAATTATATGAGAAAAAAGCCGCTGCTTTCACTTTTTTGAAAATAAAATTACTTTTGAATTAAAAATAAATTGTCGTAAAGTATTCTTAAATTCATGTTATACTTTTCCTCGTGCAGTTTTTACCTTTTTGATTCTTTTTAAAGTTTGCTAAATGAAAGTCACTTTCCAAAAGGAAAAAATATCACATCACAAAATTCTTACCAAGTGCCGGAATATGTTAGTCTGAAGAAAAATTATTATTCTATAAAGTTTGTGACCGAAAGCTTAATAGTGTTATTATATAGTTGACGAGTTTTATGTTTTATCTTGCAATATTTGATTCATTTTATAATTAAATAATTAATGTCATTAGTAGATAGATACATTTTAAATACGCGTCTGCATTATATAATTGACGAGATTTTTAGACTAAATTTAATGAATTAACAAACATAAACGGTACGCTATTAACGCAAGCTTACATGCAGCGATATTTCCGTATAAACGAGCGATAAAATACCGTATATAATCTGATTGATAGTCAAGCAGTGGAAACATGTTGTAAGATGTTTTATCGATGGTCAGATAATATTCTAATAGTCATTTTCACTTCACCCACTGTTTAGAAAGTAAAGCAGTAAATAAATGTATCTCCCAACAGTTTTCCATATCTTGTTAAAGCTTAATTACCTTTATCACCTAATTAGTAGATTAGAGATTAAATATCTATCATATTTTTCTCAAGTATTTGCTATTTATTGGATTCTTCATAAAGTTTCTTTAATGACGTAATTAAGAAGCTCACCAGTTTTACGCTCCCAAATATCCGAGCGCAATCTACAACAAAACATTTCTACACGCGCGCATGTTAATCCGCATGTTTACCATAATTCGACCGATGAAAGTGTACACAAATATAAAGGCGGACGATAAAATCTGAGCTTAGGGTAACGCCAAGTCGCCTCCATTCACCTCAATCCAGCCACTGCTTTAAGGAGGTTTTATCGGTTTCAGAATTAACCATCAGTTTGTTGTTAAATTTTGCACATTGGCAGAGTAATATGCCAAAAATACACAAGCTAAAATTTCAAGTAAATCGTATAACTTTTAAACTTGAAACTTATATGGGAAAGAACAACTTTTGACACTTTTCGACACTCTTAAGTTAGAAATTCTCGTATTGAGAAAAGACAATTTTTGATAAAATAATAACAAATCAATAAATGAAAAAAGTGCCATAATAACGTCTGTCAGTTGTAATTTCTGGCAACATGCTAATGCTTGCTGCGAATGGATACTCGCATTTTCATGACTACCATGCTTTGACAAACACTGATTAGTTATTCAAATATATATAATAGTACAGTAATGCGGCATTATAGTAAATATTGCAGTGGTAGAATAAACGAGTTAAGTCAGAGCGTCGCTCGCCTTGTGCTTGACACACTATATGTATACCGATAGAACCTCCTTAATAATTCCCCAGCTCGGAAAGTCTACCGCTGACACGTCCTTACGAATTACGAAACTGCAGCAGCAGAGTCGTATAAAGCGTCTGGACGAAGATCCGGGAAAATCCCAAAGTGACATATTACGGAGTCGAGGAGCGTCATCGGCTATTGGCAATTTGTTGCGCCACCACAGAAACTCCTTACCCATAGCGTTTTAGCTCGCGTATACGCCCGATCTTACGTAAGCTCGCTTATTATGCGAATCGGGTGCTGGCGCCTATACATCCGCAATTTCGCTATGTGGGCCTTTCGAGACTCTCTTTCCCCGAATCCATATCTCGCGCACGCAACGACGCTTCAACCGCCGAGATCTCACCGACATCCGCGTTGGGAGAAAAACGCAGCCCTTCGAATCCGCGAAACCCTCGTAAACGTGTAATAAGATTTTCTGCGTGTAGCGAGAAGAAGCACGGAGGAATATCCGTGCGGTTTCGGCGCTCTCCTAACGCGCGCGCATATAGCCACGTCCTCGAGTTTCTCTCATTTGAATTTTTCGCGCTCGCGCGCCTGAGCTACGGCCCGAAAGCCCGACGCTTTCGTAATTGCGACGGCGGACGACAAATATTGAAGACAAAATATTGACATCGCTTTGTTCCTCTCCGAGTGTGTGTGTGTGTGTCTTTCTTTCTACAGCTTTAACCTTTATATATAGTTGTAACATTTTACGGCGATTTTGAGAAAAGAAATCCCAGCGCCTTGTTATTATATAGAAATTTCTGTATCTTCGCTATCAGGGGGGCCGAATTGCGTCAAAGCTTCGACATCGTTCCACTGAAGGCTATTTGAACTGATCGATATCCCTGTGACGGTTTTAACGTGTTTTTATACAAGATTGTTGGAAAAAAAATGAATTTCACATGTAAACAAACTATGTTTTATATTGAATAAATGTTTGTCGTTACAATTAACAATAACTATATATATATATAGATTATTACTGATTCAATATCGAAGGAATCGCGTTTATTGCCAATGAAGGACGAAACAAAAGGATCGGACGCGGCAGCGAAATTTCTCCGATTCCAGGTACAGCGGGCGAAACAGCTATATAAAAGTGAAAACCATTAGAGCAGCTCGTCTCCCGTTTACAAATTTCGACGGCCAGCGCGCATCAGAGTTAGAAGCCAGCGCGGAAGTCGTCGGGGCGGCGCCTCCTCGGAATTCACAGTGGCAGACAAAATAGAAGAAGCGAAAAGAAAAAGAAGGAGCTCGAATATAAATCCAATCTAATCGTGGCGATCGGCGCATTCCTCGACGCGGAATCGGCAACGAGAAAAACGAGAGCGCGTGTTATATACACGAGTAGACTATGCGTTGGAGGCTCGCGCCTCTGCTCGTAGGTTTTCGGCAGGAGATGAAGCTCCTGTGAAGTAATCCGAACAACTGCCGCGATTCCGGATACACGAAACGGAAACCTTTAATAAATTACGACTGGGAGGATCTCTCGGCTCTCTCGGAACTGGATTTTTTCCACGAGTGTCCGTCCGCGGCGGTGCGCGAGCCCAGCACATGCGTATAATATATATGTATGGTAAGGTCGCGGCTTGGCTTCATCGACGGTGAAAGTCAACTCGTGGCGAGAAAGTGTGCTGCTGCTGCTGCTGCTGCTGCTGCTGCGGTGCCTTTCTTCCACTCACTGATTCATCGTCGATATATAGCCGGAGCGATCGCCGAGCGCAAACAGCCGCAACGCACGCGTGCCTGTGCGCGCTTAGGAACGATCGCTCGCCTACGCACCGGCTTGCGACCATTGTTCCGACACACTCGCGTTTCACATTTTTTGCCGCTGCCTCTGGACACCCTCGACCTGTTCGTCGACAGAGAGAGAGAGAGGAGTGACGCGCGAGCCTCTTCATCATCATTACCTCCACTTTTTTTCTTTTCTTCTCGATTCTCCTCTTTTTCTTCGATAGCTCCCCATTTGCGTGTTATGGTTATATATACATGTATACAGGCGCGTACACTTCACACGTATACGGCCAGTCCTCCGCGAAATTTCAGCGGTGTTTAATAACTTGACCTACTTGTCGGCACAATACGACGAGATGAATGTACTGGTTTGTCGATTCGTTGAAATCCGATAAAGACGTCGATGATTAGAGCGACCTTATATATTATATACCGTCACGATTTCGTTGCCATCATAATTTCTTTGTAATTGTTTTTTAATTGCGAACTTGACATTTCACTCGGGGAATGTTTGTATACGCTGATTTTGTTTAGATAAAGCTATACGTTGACTCGGAGGATTTATGGAATCGATACTTTTGACGCGCGTTACCGCGGATGAATATCCGCAGGTTCTGTACACCGTTTAGCGCTCGTAAAACTCATTTTAATCGTTATTTGAGGTGTTGACAATTCCATACGAGATATCTTAACGATCATTGGAGTGAATGCGAGAAAAGACAAAAATTTCTCCCTTAAAATGGTAAGTCGGTTCTCGATAAGAAAGAAAGTTCAGCTTCCATTAGTCCTGACATTATTGTTCCATGTCCGCCGTGGTAATCTCTACTTATATATATATATATATATATACTTACACTCTGCGTCCGAGTAATGGTACAATCTAACGAAATGGGACTTTCACTTTTATCGAAGGCAGATATACCGTTTACTTACGGGGGACTGTTTTTAAAATTCGTACGTATCAAGACTGTAGTTATAATAACGTAAAATGAAAAGGAAACGGTATCGATAATCTAATAAAAGAATAGGTTTCTCGCAGATTATTATATAGACTTTCCTCGATCGAAGTTTTTGCAACAGTCGTGCGGCGTACAGAAAATAAATCAGTACGATGTCGATCGTTGAAATTAGAAGTCGAATAACAGAAGTATGAGCCGATCGTGCGCAATATATGTACTTAAAAATACATTGCACCCAAAGCGTATAGGCTTTTATTTCACTTCCTGACCTGGTTTTATGCAAATTGCCTGAGATTTCTCCAGACTTGTCTATATATACACAGACACGAAGATACTTGTCGCGCTAAAACACTGTATATATACAGGCATCCTCCGCACAAGAGCGTTTCCCTGTCGGCCGACTATGACATCATCATCATCATCATCATCCTCCATCCACGAGATCCATCAATTTAATCGAGGTCCTTATTGCCCTCGCTATTATACATACATCTGGAGCATTTAAGCTCGTGCGGCGCACGACTTCATTATCTTGTGCACTCTCCCGAGAGATTTTCGCGATTTCGCGACACGGCGCCAGAGAAGAAATAAAACGAAAGAAAGAAGAGAACAAACCGGTCGCCCCGTGCTTTTATTTACTGCATGATACCGCGCGCGTGCACTGATATCTCTCTCTCTCTCTCTCTCCTCGACATACGCGTATACCTGACCCATGCAACAATACACTCGGCCGCTTGGCTTATGTTCCCGTGAAAGCGAGCCTCTGAACTCTTCGCGACTTCTACCATTTAACAAAATCAACTTTCCTATGAAAAAGCGTTTCACTCGCAAGACAAAAAGCCCGGCTCCCCACCCGTTGGTTCGTAGACGTTAAAACTGCAAGTATATAGGCGTGCGCGGCCAAAGTGAAAATCTCCCGAGTTCATAAGTGATCAATGGACTTTAAGTGTACACATACACGTGTCGACGTTAATCGATGTATACCTATATATTAGCTGTCCGCGGCGATCGGCGACGTTTTGTTAACACAGCGAGGAAAGTTACGAATGCGGCTTTCCAAATGTTGTACGCTCAAGTTGATTGATGGACGATTGGATACGTTGTATACAGCGTGCTATCGTACTAAGAGAATACATATAGTTGGCTCGAGGTTTAAGCGTAAAGAGCTGCTACGCGAACGAGTAGGTACGCTAATTTTACGCTAAAGAAATGGCTTATCGGTCTACTCGATCTATGGGTATATTCTATCTATTACAAGAGAGGGAAATAGTTTAATTGAAAATCCGATCTTTGGCATTGATATCGAGTGTTATTATTCAATACTTGGATACAATCCTATTTGCAATTTCGAGTCAACTTGTTAGAGAAAGTTATTGTAGTAGTGAAAGTGCAAGAGTTTAATAATTTTTGTTTTTTATTTTTTAATTTAAATGTTCATTTTCTGACCACTATTTTAGTGAAATAATATTTCTACGCGTGTGCCGAGTGTAAAAGTGTGTCAGGAAATGTATTAGCGAACAATGGAAATGCATTGGTGAATTATAGTGTATCATTGTACATTGAGAGGTATAGAGGCTTTCTTTTAAGATTTTGTCAGATTTGTACAAAAAAAACTACCTATAACTCGAAGCCTATATGTAAGTTATTTCTGTGCAGTGAATCCATAAATATATATCTCGCAATTGCAAACAATATACTTGAATATATATCAAAGCTATATAAATTCATTGCTTAATTCATTTTAATCGCAGCGATAACGCATCACTTTCATTTTCTTCATCCAGACTGTTCTTTTCCCACATGAATTTCTTTACTTTGGCATTCGGCGAGGCGCCGCCGCTCAAACCCATCTTTTTCACCCAAACATCTCCCGCGAATTTTAATCGTTTGTAATTCCCAGATGCAAATTACATCACGAAACGCGATGTCAAAGTAACATGTCAACACTCGTCTCTCGGTACGATATCCGCTTCCAAACAGACATCATAAAGACGCCTTTTTTTTATGCTCGCAGGCCCGAAATTTTCAGCGACGCACGAGACGAGGAGAGGCAGCCAAGAGAGAGAGAGAGAGAAAAAAAAGAATTTCATCGTTCCAATTTCTTCTCTTATTGTTAGTGCACGATGTGAACGTTGCGTGCCTGGTAACCTAGATCCGATTTATGTAGCGAGTCCGCGGCCGCAAGTGCCGACCGCGCACGACATTATCTTACACGCGTATACGCGTATATACCTGGGCTGCAGCACAATGTGCCTTGGAGGCGCGAGCGCGTGGATCGAAGCTCATCGCTATAGAACGAGGGGCTGCCACTGCATCATCTCGCTCGATTGTACCTGTGCGCGGTGAGAGAGGCGCCGCGATATTGCGGTTGTTGCTGCTGCTGCTGCTGCTGCTGCTGCATTCGCGCGCGTCGAGCGGTTCTTTAATGGATTTCGAGCCGGGAATATATTGCATTGGCTTTTTGCACTGTGTATAAACGAGCGAGCGAGAGAGAGAGAGAGAGAGAGAGAGAGAGAGAGAGAGAGAGACTCTCGTTGCACAGAGTAACGGGTTCGATATACCTTTTCTTTCTTCCTCTCGGAGTCAGCTCTCGCTTCGCCACTATTTATCGCGGGTACTCGATGTATCCCGAGATCGACGCGCGGATCGCCTGATGCAGCAGCTTCCCCGTAGCGGCAAAATACGAGTTCCCTTCCTATCCTCCCCTCCCCCCCCGCACGGCCCGATCAAGATTATATCGCTGTGGCGCGAAAAGTTTAGATCCGCACAGGCTTGAACAGCCGGAATAATTGTGGAATGCGACAAACGTTATGCGGCCAGTTTGTTATTGCGGTATCGCGGGCTTTCTTCAGGATGTCCTGGCCTGACGTTACTAAATTCCTAGCTGTCATTCAAAAACTCGTTTGGGTGAAAAATTGTTTCGATTTTTTTAAAAATTAAAACAATCCTATACCTATTATATATATATATATATATGACGGAACTATATCGCCTGGACATAAAATGAAACAAGCCCATTGTCCAATGTTTAAAGTATCGTTATTCCAAATCCTACAAGACAATTCAAATATGAATAGAGCGATCGGGACGAATGGCAATTCGTTTTCTCGATTTAGAAATCGCCACTTTCATAGCTATAGAAATCACGTGTCGGCTCTTACACTCATAGATGTTGAAAAAAAAAACACAATATCGACCAGCAGCGGTTCGCTGGACCCCAAAAACACAAAAACAAAAAAGAGGCCAAACGAAAAAATAATAATATGCAGAAAGAACTCACCTACGAACGCCATGGACGATGTCATTGTCGTGGATGGCAGGATGTGATAGTCGCGCGCGTCCGCGTGTCCACTTACATTTGAGCGGGATGAAAAGGTTGCAAGGATGATCCGTACAAGGGGCCCTACAGCTTTGGCTATTATCCGAAAAACTTGGCGCGCGCGCGCGTGTGGCTCTTTTTACGATCGCGGCACTCGAGCAAGTGAGAGACTCCGGCGGCTACGGCGGATCTCCCCGACTATTACTCCCGCCTCAACGCTTGTGCATCACCTCTGCGCCGCCGTTGCTGTTGCCGCTGCCGCTGCTTACTGCTCTTCTTGCTCCTGCAAAGCTATGCTCGCCCTGCAGAGAATAAGAAACGCCCGTACACGCGCACACAGCAGGGGAAAAAAAAAAACCCAGCGAGGATGATAAAAAGAAAGAGGAAGAAAAAGTTAATGCCGGATCGGCGCACGACAACAGGATGCAGGACCGCTCTGACTTGTGTATATACACACATATATATGTACGCTGGTCAGCCGATATTACCGATTATATTGGTGCGCGCGAGAGAAAGAGAAAGAGTGCGAGAGAGAGAGAGAGAAGAGCGATCACGGCAGAGTTTAAGGAAGTGTCGCGCGCGCGGCGACGATCCCGACTACGGCCGACTGTCCGTGAAAAGACCTCGACACACTTAGACAATCTTTCTCTCTCTCTCTCTCTCTCTCTCTCTCTCTCTCTCTTTCTTTCTTTCTCTCGAGTCGAGCGCCGAGGAGGCGCCATATCCTTGCCCCGCAAGGGAAAGTGTTCCCTACCACTCGCTCTCTTCTCTCACTCCGCGCGAAGCAGCAGCAACAGCAGCCACCGCGCTTATATCGCTATTACACATACATATACACACAATCCTCGTCATCGGTGCTTATGACGATTGGGTCTGCACGGAACACGCACTTTTTCGGCGCTACACGCATATGCACACGTCCGCATTCCCCGGCACTCGCTCCCGTTTTCCAAAAGATCCGCGCCCTATATATTTTTTTCTCTTTCCTCAACATCGTTTGTAAATAATAAACTCCGGAGATATCGCCGTGGAGCCTTTTTCCTCCTCTCTCTCTATTTTACTTCTTTCTCGTGCAGTTGATTTAAGTGTAATGTCGAGTTACAGATAAAGCTGATAAGAGTTCGGAAAAAGTTTCGTGTCTTATCGCGCGATACATCTTGATTTTGCGCCGATTTTGACGTTAATCGATACGTGTTCTTTTTTTTTTTTTATTAATGACTTCGCGTAAAGGTTGATTGTAAACGAGAACTTTTTTTTAAGTAAACTTTTGGATATGGTGATTTACATTTACATTTACAAGCAAAATATCTTATTTTACAAAGTTTGGTTCGAACATATACACATTTCTAAGCACAATAAAAACTCAACAATTACACCTATGCAAAATTAGCATAAAAAAAATTATTAGGTATCTGTCATTAACACTCATCTTAATTTCTATGTGGTTAGTATAAATAGTTGTATACGAAAAAAATTGGACTTTGGTTTAATTTTCATCAATCAAGTTTATTATTTACGATGTATATTCATTCTACATTTAAAGATCTCGATCGCACTTATTATGACAAATTAGTATTATTATAGTGTACATATCATTTTCACATAAGACAGATTATTCATTTTACTTGGATATCCAAGTATAGTGGTTGCATAATAATAAAAAATATGCACTTAGAACAATGTGTCGAAAGAGCTAAATTCTCTCATGAAGATGACGGTATGCTTAAATATATACTTATAATCTAATTAAAATGAACTTCAAACTGCATTTCTTTATACATTCCTCATACTCGCATGTAAACATCAGTTTTACATAACGCTCAAAGCATATAACTTACTACAAGTTTAGATCTGCCGAATCTATACTTTGAATCACTACTCAACGTAGAATTGTAAAATAAGTCTCTCAGTAACAAAAGGTCCGTAGAAGTTCTTGACAACTAAAAAATTAGTTTTCATGTGTAATAGTCTGTACTCAAAACGATCATTCAACGCTTTGTCTCAATCATCACAAGTTTCGAAAATACCTGCAGGTACCTATTACTTTTACTCGCAATATAAAAGTTGATTCTTAACTTTGAACGTCACATACTGCGCTCTAAAGTTACGAATACTTAGTACTTCCTCATGTTTTGCATGGAACCCTTGTATGGATCAAATCTGTCGTAGGACCCACTGTTTCCTTGCGACATTCCGAATGACTGATTTGGTCCACCACCTTGATATCCCATCGATCGTGGATGTCCCATATTGTTTCCCATGTTATTGGAATTGTTCCATCGAGAGTTGACTCTGCAATACAATGTGAATTAGCGAACTTTCAAGACTAAAGAGAAACATTTTCTGTTATTAATAATTACCTTGAGTCCGACGATCGGCTGTTCCAGCCCGACTGCTGTTCGTTACGGTTGTTTGGATTGAATGTTTTGGACGGAGGTCCTGAATGCCATCCAGTTTGTCGGTTATTTTCTACATACCGGCCGTCGCCTGAAAATGATTATCAGAATTTAGCATCAAATGAAATTGGCGATACTTATAATATTTTAAAATTAAAAGTTCTTCATTATACTTACGAGAATTGTTAGGTTTGTTGTTTTCATAACGGTTGTTGTCTCGTGAATTTCGGTGGTTATCATCTGATCTGTGAACTTCTCGATCACGTGCAAAAGTTGAAGGTCGTTCATACCTATAACAAAAACATAACATGAAATAATATTAAATTATAATTTTTAATAAAATAAAACATACTTTTACGTTAAAGCAAGCTAAGTGAAAATAATAAACTGATCAACCTTCAAAACACTCGCAACTTGGTATATTCAATTAAATTTCAAAATACGGTTCATTTCGATAATTATGGCAATAAAACTGGAAAAGGACGATTAAAAAATCGTCGTCGCCATGAACATCAATAAAGAAAATTGACTTGTAATACAACCGTATTTAAAAATTTATTTGAAAATAATGATAAAAGTACGATTAGCTACGATTATAAAATATATGTATTTCAACTGTCTTAGAAACAAGAATAAGAAATGATAATTCAAAAACTGAAATGCTAACCTTTCTTTAACTGGACGGTGATCTATATTTTGATTGGGCCGCGAGTCCCTACGAACCATGACGTCTCCTCGGCCACCTCTGGCTTCGGAGAACTGCTCGTCGCGGTTATTTCGAGCTGCAAAGTCATTGCCTCTCTTGAAGGTCTTCTGCATTCCCATTTCCTTTGACCTACCCTCGTATCTCGAAGGCACTGCGGTATCCATGCGCCTATCAGAAACACGTTCCATCACGTCGGTTCTGCGTTCGGCGACTCGTTCTGGTGGACTGTGTCTGCGATTCGCATGTTCGGTATTCATCCTCTTGCGCTCGGGTTCGCCATAAACTTCCCTAGGCTCTCTGCGATCACTGGAGGCCCTTTTAAGCGCTGGAGGCGGTGGTACACGTCTGTTTTCCTCCAACCGCATCTGCTGTCTCTTGAGCTCCAATCGCTCGCGCTCCAGCTTCTCCCTCTCGACCTTTTGACGCTCGCGCTCCAGGCGCAGAAGTTCTGCTTTCTCCTGCTCGATTCTCTCCCGCTCGAGACGAAGCTTTTCGCGCTCTCGCTCGAGTCGCGCAGCCTCGCGTTCGATCGCACGCTGTCGCTGCATGTCCTCGAATCTCCGTCTCTTTTCCTCCCTCGCCAGTCTCTCTTTTTCGCGAATTTTCTGCCTTTCGCGCTCCTCCTGCAAAGTCAAGCCGTTAGTAGTCGCGATTCAACGTATGCGACTCAAGTCGAGAAATTAAAAAAAAAAAAAAAGAACTATATACTTTTATTTTAGCAAAAGATAGTACGTTATCTCTACGATGGCGCTCTCGGCTCTTGGATCTCGATGTGCGTGACCGGTCCCATGATCTCTTTTTATCCTCGCGACTGCTTGCTCTTTCTCTGTCCGGCTTCTTGCTGTTGGATTTTGTGGATCGCGTGTCACAGTCTTTCAGAGATCCTTCATCTTTGTTATCTAGACTGTTTTCTCGTTTTTCTCTGTCTGCTGATTCCTCGGTTGACTTTTCGTCTGCCTCCTTGATGGATTCTTCGCTTTTCTTCTCTTCGTCATTTGTTTCTGTTTCCTTTTCGCTAGGCTCGCTTTCCTTTACTTTTTCCTTTTCGTCTTTTTTGTCAACTTTAGTCGTTACTTCACGTTTGCGGGGGTGATTTTGTTGAGAATCACCTTTGGCCTATTTAACGTAAAATAATTATGATTAGACCCATATTAAAACGGCGAGCTGTTAAATTATTAAATAAAAAGTTATCGTATTTAACGCACTTTTTCAACAGAGATGACTCGTCCATGAAGTTCCGTTCTGTGCAAGTATTCTATACATTTTTCTGCATCGTCGCTTGTGGACATTGTGACATATCCATAACACCTGGCTCCCGGTGTTCTTGCATTGGTAACCACTTTTGCTCCTATGACTTTTCCATACTTTGAAAAGATTTGCTTCAGGTCAGTGGCACGTGTGGTCGATGAAAGTCCAGATACCCAGAGATTCCTACTGCTAGCGTTGACGGAGGGTGTGAGTGTTTTTTCTATGGAAAAATAAAATTGATTTGTTTTTTGTCTTTCCGAAGAAAAATGTGGGAGATCATTTCGTATTAATGCACACCTTTTTCGTCTTTCTTAGGACCCTTACTTGCAGCATCGCCGCTGAAAATAATGACCCAAGTAATGAGAATATTTTAAATTAATTGCTACAGTTATAAGAGATAAGGTCTCATTCGCTAAGGTAATTGAGGCTAAATAAGTATCTCTGTAATTATGTTAAGAGTATTAATTTGGCTAGCAACTTGAAAATATTTTGTGAAAAACTTCTCACTACAATTGCAATGTTCATCGTATTGAGTTCGATCTCTGAGCTAACACTTTTTGGTCCTTTGAGTGTTTAGTTACACTTAGTTTTTAAATTCCTAGTAAATGTTTTTTATTGTCTTCTTTACACTTCTGAAGTATCTCCATTACTGCATCGATCTCTTCTTAATAAATCCAGTTTTCTTTCTTTTTTATAAATCTCATTGAGATTTAATTCACTCATATCGAAGATATTGACATATCTAATACAGAAACCAATATCACATTACGATGCAATTCGCGCTTAGTCAACCCTTTACACTAAATGTATGATAGCACTTATAAAATAGAAAAAGATATGAACAATGTGATCACGAAAAAAATACAAATGTGAAAAAAATTTTTAGATACATTTTGTTTTCATGCACAGTCCAAAAACCGTAGAATAAAAAAACGCAAAATTATGCACACGCGTCAGCACTAACTTGCTAGCCAAGTTTTCAATTCCTTAACATATTTGCCAGAGCTAAGAATTAGAGCCTGCAAGAAATACGCAAATTGCGGAGTCTTACTCCGCATATGTATATGTATATATTTTTTGATTTTTAAAAAATAGGGAATAAAGTGATCTTGCATGTGTGACAGTGTCGATTGAATCGATCTTGTAGATCACAGAAGCGTTGTCCAATATAGCATTAATGCTCTCGTTGACGGATACCACTGTGAATCATCTGCTATCGGCGCAACGCTATCAGCAAAAGTGGGGGTTGCATACACGACTGGTGTCTGGTTGCGGGTAAAACCACTGTGAACCATTTAGCGAATGTGAGACCAACCTCTTGCATCCTTCTCCATCCTGCTTGCTCTTGAGCCCCGTTGCATTTGGTCCCGAAGCCAACGACGAGGTCCCTTCCTTGTTACTGGCACCGCCTTCCGCTCTGCCGCTCCCTTTAGAGTCTCCCTTCTTGTTGTTACTGCTGTTGCTGTTGTTGCTTTCTTCCAATCTCTTCTTTGCACCTCCATCTGCTGGGACAATCAAGGTAGCATATCGGTCACTCTCTGACGGGCTAGACGCTTTTTAACTCCCTAACTCTCGTCTAGCAAACTCTCGTCGGACACGTGCGCCCCGTGAAAGCTCTCGTACTCTCCAGCTTCTCACAGTGAGTTTTTCTCGAGCAGAGAGCATGGTTTATATTTACTTTTTTTTTTTAATTTTTAATATCCTCCTACGATATGACAACATACATAATCATCCAGAGAGATGCCTGTGATTTATTATCAAGAAGAGAAACTAGAAAGGGCAAACTGGCATTGCGGCATGAGTGCTCAGCTTAGGAATATAATTGGAAAACAACAAGGTAAGTCGTGTGTAAAAATCGTAAAGGTGGTTCTTGCACGAAGAGGCTGGAACTTAACAGGTCACTTCTTTTTTTACATCCAAGGAGTTGTAAGATAGGAATTTTTCAAGCTTGCAAGAAAGTTAATTTAAGGTGTTCGTAAATCTCTGATAAGCTAGTAAACGATGTTTAAAATCCAACGATGCATCTATGCGGCAGGTATAATTAAAGTAATTGCATTAAGAAATTCAATTGGTAACAAACTTAAAGACTAACGCTTATATACGTCTACATTTCTTGTTGCAGCAGAGTTTAGAGTGGTATGTAAAAAAATTATGATGAAAAATCTCGTGAAGCTGTTCTAGGATGGAATAGACTCTTGTAGACAAAATGGGATATCGCTGTCGTCAATATTGTCCAAACAGAAGGTAGTCCAAATTGAATGCACATTCTCGTAAGCCATCTCTCATTTTCCAGAACCAAAGCCAAATCTCATGAATCTTCACCAACCCCGTCGACAGCGGCTGACTTTTTTGTTACCATATTTATTATTTCAGTACAGTATTTTTTTAAACTTTTATATATTTTTTTTCTCTGCTGCAGCTCGGATGAGTATGCTCAACTTTACTTGTGTAATTTTTTTCATTATTAATTAATAATAGTTAAAACTTTAGAAAAATCTGAAAGTAAAATAATAAAAAGTTTTGTGACTTACCTTTCACCCTATCATTGGACTCCGACTGAAAAATAAATTTTTTTTTAATCAACTTATAAAAAAAAATATATTTTATATCTATTATGTTGGTTGATTTCATACCTCTTCAGTCAGAAGATTTTCTTCATCCTCTCCAATTGTCAAATTAATAGAATCTTCATTATCGATACCATTAGTCTCTACTCCAGAAACATTACTGGACTCCTCTGAATGAATGAAATCCTTCTTTTCTGAAACTGGTTCTTCACTCGTTGTTGTAATAGTTGGTTCTTGATCATGTTCTGGTTCTGGTTCAGGCTCAGGTTCTGCTTCTACTTCTGGTTCTGGTTCTGGCTCCTGTTCAGGCTCTTGGTAATCCTAGAATTAAAATATTATTAATTTAATGAGTATTGTCTCTAACTTAAATTTATAAAAATATAAATAATAAATACCAAATCTAATTCATCAGGTTGAACTGAAATACTTAAGGCTGATTCATCAGCATTACTTTCCGGTACATTTGAAGTTTCTTTATCAAGACCATCAAAATCATTATTGAATTCTTCTTTTCGTATTTCAGTCTCTAAAGCATCTTCAATCATAATTGAAGTATCTGCAACAATAATTTAAACCATTTATGAAATATGATAAAATAGATTTTAAGACTATCTAATGTATAATAAATACCGATTGGCTTTTTGGGACTGATTCTGCTGACTCCACCAGAAGGAATTATTAAACATTCATCGGGATCTTCACCTTCTTCAATTATAGCCTGAAATTTAGAAACAACTTATTTACGATACTGTAACCACATAAAGCGTACGATTAAAATTAATATTTCATGTTTGACAGCTCTGTCAAAAATGACAGATTAAAAGATGATTATTTCAAAGAAAAGTTACATATTAAACCTGATAAAATAATTGCTTTTAATATGCAATTGTGATCTGAAATAGCTGTTTTTAATCTTTTAATCATTTTTAACTTGGAGATGCACCACAGTACCCAAATTTGAATGTACTCTAAATGAATGCAAACTGCCTGATAAAGGTTTACTCATAAAATATCAGTAAAAATAAACATGTTGAGAATTTTCCTAGTAGATATCATAATTTAAGAGTTTTAATCCTTTGAAGATTTTAAAAGTTAAATTATATCATTGACAAGAGTAATTCAGTCAGTATGAGTTATACTTAATTATATTACATGTACTTTCAGAATGAAGATTTATCGTAAAAACTTGATAGTCAAATAGAAAAATGTATTCATACAATTTTAAATATGTCCAAAATAATTTCATTTGAAAAAAGAAAAACAATAAGAGATACAGGAAAAAGAATAATGACATATCACTTAAGTTGTGCATAACCTTAATTGTACCAAGCTAAAGATAAGAAATAAATAAAAAAAGGTTAAGTATGGTAGGATAAAGAATCATCTTTGATTCGATAGTTATAAAATCATATAAAATTAACCTTTGCTAGTCTTTCGAGAAGTGCTGCCTTATTTCCCGTTTTATCAAGTCCACGTCGCTCTAACTCTGTTTTTAAGTCTATAACTCTCAGCTCGGTCAACTTTTTTCCTTCTACGTCGGCCATTTTCGCTATGCAAGGCTAATGGAAAGATTATAGCACTGGATACACCCTTCTTTTGATCTCACTATATAAAACTTATTTCTTTCACAGTAATAGCGAAAATTACAGTTTAACGGTGACACTGTATTTATTTGTAAAAAGGAATACTTGCAAGCATTACCACGCACAGCATCCAAAACGTATTGCAACGCAAAATTGGACGCACTCTCCCGAAAAGTGATGGGTCGTGCACTACCGGAAGTCTTGATTGATCTCGCGACTCGCAGCGCAGCTATGGCTCAGCTCAGGGAAGGGGAGAGTTGGGAAATCGCATCAGCGAATCCCCAGACACCAACCCAATCTACCTATAGTCCTGTCTCTTTCTAATACTGCATAAGGCTTGAGGCGGGAAATTAGAAAGACTCTAGTATTTATGAACGTAAAACTAAAAAATTATATGTTATAGTCAACTTAAACCATGAATAGTTGTACGATCCTATTATTTCGCTAACGATGTCAATAATTGATTAACTTATTTTTTTATTATTTACTCCATTGTATATAAAAGTATAATTATTATTAGCAGTACAAGATCGTCAGTCAAAATAGGAAAAATAATTTTAGAATTATAGAATTATTAAAATACAATGTTGTGATGTTAGTAAATATGAGATTGAATATATGGCTCAAAATTGATAAAATTAAAATATATTAAAATCAAATCGTCGCAATACAAAAATGTACTATGGATATTACATGCCATTTATAGACTGCTGGCAATTGCAGTCTCAGAGCTTTGGTGATACCGGAAACCAGTAGCGACAATGCGTTCGTGTAGGTACTACGTAGGTCACGTACGCGTGGGTTCATCATCTTCCCCCAAGGCTCAGGGCCGGAAAGGTTGAATAAGCCGGCATTATAAAAATTTGCTCTATTCTTAAAAGCGACCCTAGCCAATGAACGTCGATGTACAATTTACCATTTATTTGTAAAATCGCTGTGAGAAGTACATTTTCCTTTCCAATGTCCGAACTATCAGCGAAATTTCGTGATACCATGCTCGGCTACGACGATTACCCACCTGACTCAAAGGAGCTACCAGATACCATTTCCTGAATGGAAATGGTTAAACAAAACTTTTGTTCGAAAATTAAAGGAAATTCCATCAGCAATATCTTCCGAAAATCAACGAAAGATTTTTCAATTGACAAATTTTGTAATTAGTAGAGGTTAGAAGATGTAATAATAATAATTGAGGCAAGTGGTAAAGAAGGAGGAATCGTCGTAGCATCCAACGGCAATACGGGATACGCATTGGGAAGAGAGGGGAGAAGTTATCCGGAGTCAAGCGCACCCGGCTGTTCCCTTCCGGGTCTATTGATTTCGCGGCATACATCGCTGCTCACATTGGATATTGCGGTATTGCGCATCGTTATTTATAAAGGACGCTTACACCTACTTGCAGCGTCTTTATATCGTCCAGTCAAACAACGTCATAGATAAACGTGAGTCTCATTGTAAGATTCTTTTTTCTCCGTTTATTTTGCGAGAAATCAACCGCATATCACCAAAACTTTGCGTTTGGGATTTGCGCCTTTTTACGCATCGTGCAACACTCCATTTTGGAACGCCTTCGCTAGGTTTTTACCTATATGGTTTGCAAATTTTTGCATAGCAATGAAGTGTTACAGAGTTACAGTGGAACAAATGCCTGACTTTATTCATCATTCTTATTCGGTTTTTGTTTATTGCACTAAATTCTAGTTATACTTAATTTGTGAGTACAGTGATTATAATTATTGCTAATTGCAATGCTAAAAAATGCTTCAGTTTTAAATAAAAATTTATTTAATTAATCTATTTGAATGAGTAGAACTTTTTATTTTATTTTACATAAACAATACATATTATTTCAATAAATTTACTAAATATTTTTGATTTAGATATAGGTACTAAATTTTTTTATGCGATAAATTTGATTATATGAAAATAGCAAAGGTTTTTATAGGAGCTCCTATTTTACCTATTTTTTTAATCGAATATTATCTTGTTCTGTTATTTAAACTCTTAAAACTATAAGTATTTGGTAAAGTATTATTTCGTATGTAATGGAGTAGTTTTGAATACCAATGTTCACATATTAGTTTATTAGTTCATAACATTGTGAAATTGAAGAATTCATAGTACTCAGTATTGCAGAAAATGCATTTGACTAACTAATGCTAGTTATTATTAAATATTGTATCTTTTATATTTTGTAAAAGGACTATAGCTTGTATATGGTAAAATAAATTTAAAAAATGCATTAAATCTTAATTTTAACCAACGTTGAAAAATTTGAATACCTAGAATTATATGTAAAAAAGATTGTGTGTACATCTATTATTGAAAATTTTGTGAATTTCGTTTTTCTTGATATAAATAATTGAAAAAATATTTTAAATAAATTAATTTGTTTCTTTTATAGTCATTCTAATTAAAAAATAAATAAATGGTTGATAATAAAACCTCTTCTACTTAAATTTATAAATAGATGAAATTCAGTTTGAATTAATAAATATATAGGTAAAAAAGCTATTGCGATTAGTTTTTAATAATGATTAAAGTATTGTGATGTTGATAAACGCAATCTGATTTAAAACATTTTTTTTTTCATTTTTTTCATTTACATCAAATTTAAAGTATGTTCCATAATAAATACTTTGTGTTTAGACCACCAACATGACTCCGGATGGATATGCACGGGTCTACGTAGGAGGACTGAACGAAAGCATCAAGAAGGAGGACTTGCAGATGCAGTTTGAGAAGTTCGGCAAGCTAAACAAAGTTTGGGTTGCATTTAATCCACCTGGCTTTGCATTCATTGAATACTTCAATATGGACGAGGCAGAAATGGCATGCAGCAACATGAATGGCACCGAGATAATGGGTGCTAAATTGCGTGTAGAGATTTCACGTGGGAGAGGTCGTGGAGGTAGGGGTGGGTTCAAGGGTCGAGGCTCTGGCAGAGGGGGATTTGGCTCCCGGGGTGGTTATAGGGGTGGTGGTGGTGGTTATGATCAAGGAGGAGGCAGCTATTATTCAGGCAGGGGTGGCGGTAATAGTGGACGCTACGGCCAAAGCTACGGTAACCGCAACTCCGGTTACGCTTCGCGCGATACGTATTCGCAAGACGGCTATGGTGGAGACGCCGCCCCTGACTACTATAGCGGCAAGGACACGAGCTCTTCGAGGTATCGAAGTCGATCCCCGGCAGGACGTGGCAGGTATTAAAACGATACCTAATCAGCGTACTTCTAAAACTTCTACATGGCTTCTGTTACGTTGTCCAATACCGACGATTCCTCCTGATCTGGTAGAGGACTAAGGGCGTTTAGCTCTCATATATCATAGATATATTTTTAATACATGCGTGCCGATTCATAGGGGTTTCCATTGTGTTCTTCAATCTTCTATTCTAGTCATCTTTTATCTAGTCAAATCTTGCTTCTAAAGATTTTAAATATTTTTATAATGACTACGTTGTTAAAAATAATCTTGCAACACTAATAAGTAAAGTGCCTTCGTTGTTAAATGTAAAGTTGCAACAAAAAATTAAGTGCCTTCGTTGTAAAAATAGAAAGAATTGCAACAAAAGTTTTTAAACTGCCTCCGTTTGTAAAGGGTATATATAGTCGTAATATAGGGAACCCACATTGAACATGACGGCAAGTGCAACACATTTGTCTAATGCATGCACAACAAAGACATAATTTTTCTCATACTCTTTTCAATATTGGAGGACTCTCCAATAACAGCTGGAGGCGTCCACCATTCAATAGTTAGAGAAATGAATTTAAGTAATCAGAAAACCTATTTTGCGCTTCCATGTTCACAGTCAACGTCATCTGCGTGAATGCACGTAAAAGAACTACGCTACGTTGCCATACCAATCTGTGGGCCAACAGCTGCCCGCCCCGACGACTACATTCTGTCCAATCTTCGCAGCGACGTGTACATATACAACCAATTATTGATAATCAGTGCTCTAATATGATTTTCGCATTTTAAGCATTTAAATTCGAAGCACACTAAATAATTTTTTAGATACATTTTTTTGTATAAGTGAAATGATTATGAGAAAATGATGAAAAAACTCAGAAAAAGACTGATTGCAAAAAAATGCTTGGTTTTATCAAGTTAAAATATTCGACTTCCATATTTATAGTAAATAAGTGATTGTCTTGAACCAGTATCTAATTATTTCATTAAAAAAAATTGCTACTTATAGTTCATGTACTATAAAGGCCATATTTTATTATATAAAGGCCTTTTTTCTATTCGTCAAGTTGATCTAATGATATTTCAGTATAGCTTTAGCATATAGTATTCAGAATTCAGAAGTTTGACTGTATTTGCTTTACAATTTTATCTTTAGGTTGATATGCATTAATTGTTAATATTCAGATACTATTTATAGTGATTTTTTTTATACAAAAAAAAATAAAATTGAAATTTTAAATGAGGCACAGTCTTATTTTAAGTTTCTACTACAAAAAATAGTCTATGACTAGTTCGTAAAAGTAAACTGTTTTTTTTTTACAAATAAACGTACCATTTTTATTAAACGAATAAGAAGAATTTGGCGATGTTATTTAAAAGTCTTGTAAATTGTCTGGAATTGAAAAGTACATTAAATATTTTGCGCTCACTATTGCCTGCCACCCTGCCTGTCTGCCTGCCTATCTCCGTTTGTTTTTAGAAATTCAATTGTAGTAAAGGGAAACAAATTTTCTAGGTCATTAATTCACAAAAAAGAACTCAAAAATTCACAAAAAACAGTTATAATTTCGTATTATAAATACTAAATTTTAGAAAACATTTGCTTATATCAATAGTAATATTTTATTCAAAAAAAAGAATACGTCACAAATAATTTTTTAAATTTTAATAATAATATATTGAATATATACAAAAATTTATATTGTTTTTACAATATATGTGAATTTACTTAGCATAATATTTTTTAGTCTTGTCCATATTTACAAGTGAAATAAATCACGTAAGTATTAAATAGATACTCATGCAACAAAGTTCCATTAATATACTTAGGTATATCACTTATCTTTGATCTTAGATAATAAGTTAGATCTACGTTCTGTATTTTGGAAAAGAGCTCGAATTAATTGTTTAACATGTTGAGATGAAAATTCATTTGCAAGTGGACCTTTACCATCAGCCCATCTATCTTCAATTTCTTTTAATGATGCTCCTAATATTATAATTAATTCTTTCAATCTTCTCCATTTCTGAACATGTTGCTCTATTAACACTGGATTCTGGAACAGTATATATTTTGAAAAAAAGAGCCAGTATATAGAGAATATTTATTAACTTTATATTGATGTTCTCAAATTTCAAAATGTAAATTTATGTTCGATTATATCTATTTATTATTTTTTTATATTTAACTGTAGAACAAAAATACAATTTAGAAAAAAAGCTATTGTATTTTTTAATTAAAAATAAAATTATATTTTTTATACTTAAAAATGTAAATTAAAACTTTGAAATTTGAATTTTCACATCAATATAAGCTTTACTTCAAACTATCTTGCACTTTTTCAAAATACACTGATAATTAAAAACATATTAATTTCAGGTAATCTTGGTCTTCAACTACTTTTAATGATTAAATTGTATAAATCTGATTGATCAAAAGCAATAAAATAAATTATTGAACTTACTGGAAAAACTGGAGGTATTCTTTTTATAACCATATTAAAAAGTGTAACCAACTCTGAAGCAACATCAGCTGGAATATCTTCAACACTTATTACTTTAGAAGTTAAGTCGTCTACCATATCATTAACAATACACCCAAGAACTCTGCAATATACTTTGATAGGCAAAATTTCTATCCAAACATTTTGCAACAGTTCTAGTTGTCTAATACATTGCCTCAGAGCACTTTCTGTAGATTTAGGTAATTCAGGCATTTGGCCAATTGAGGATAAACCTAAAGACAAGATTTCATTATACTTTTATAATAAATTTGTTTCTTATATCTTACAAGGTAACTTTAAAAATTTAAACACCTGATTTTCGCAAAATATCAAAAATAGTATCCCGTTGATATTTCATGTGGCCTAAGAAATATTCTGAACCAACACGTCGAAGAAGTAGAATTTGATCAGTATAAATCATACCAAATTCTTGTGAATGAACTGGAATTTTCCTTTTGTACTTTTGTGATAACGTTAATAAATGATGTGCAAGGTAAAAACAATTATTGTGTAGTAAAGCTGAATCAGAGAAGCATTATAATACAAATTAATATATAAAAAAACATATCATGTACAATTTATAATTTTAAATCTTACCAACTTGTTGTGGTATGCAACGTGGTACTTCCAAAAAGGCTCTATGTATTTCTGGGACTAAAGCTGCATACATTTCAAATATATTTCTGCTTGTATAAAAGAGTCTAAGTGTGTATTTATCAGAGCTATAACAAGTTTCGTCTAGAATTTCTTCTACTAAATTCAAAATTTCTTGTGCACTTTTACTGAAATAGAATTTTTGTATTAGTAAAATAAATACAACAATCAGATTATAATTCTTTTAATTTCTTTTTAAACTAACTACTTAATTGAATTGAATTTTAATACAAAATTAAAATAAAATTTGAGATAAGTTTTAGAATTTTAATTTATACTAATTACCTTATTTGACATTCTGGTAGTTGGAAGCTACCTTTACTCAATTTTCTATCAATTGCAACATTACAATCTTCAATATGACTTTCAGTATTATCAAATTCTTTGACATCCAATGGTTTATACCTAAATGAATCATGAAGATCTTTTTTCATTATATTACGAGCGATTTCCAGGAACTTTTCACACTTTTTATCAATGTACAACTTATCAATATTATCTGTGTATTTGGATAAAAATTTTTGGTCTATGTTAATAAATTGGATGCTCACTAGGTAATTCTGGAATTCTTCAATTTCTGAAACTGTCATCTCAAAAGTTTCTAGTTCTGAAGTTGATGTAGGAATTATTTTCGAAATGCAGTCATTAGTTAACATATGTGAAAACTTTTGAAGTAAAGGAACTGAAAGCTTAGCCAAGAAACATTCTTCATTTTCTATAATAATGTCGAAGTTTTTATGTAAAAATTTAAAAATAAGCTGTAGATTATGCAAAACAGTTTTATAGTTCGGTCGCTGTTTTTTATCTAATATTTCAACAGAAAATGTTTTATCTGTGTTCTGTATTTTACAATTACAATGAATAATGGGATTGATGAAATGTTGTAGCAATTTTGTAGAGAAAAATTCTATACAATTTGTTAGTTTGTTAACACAGTGTAGCGCTTGAATGATATTTATTAATTCTTCTGTATCACACTGTATACTTAAACTAACTGGATTTGCCTTTAAAGATTCTTTTTCATCAACCCAAAAAATTTTCTCACCCCATAAAACAATTATTTCTTCAATGAAATCCTCGTATAATTTATAATACTCATTTTTTAAAGAATTATATATGTTTAATTGTTGAATATCTGAATCTTCTTCTATCACAAGATTGTGTAATTTTACTAAAGTTATTGCTGCAGTTGTATACTGTTTGTCTTTATTTGTTTTGTAATTTTCAATTGATTCAAAGCATCTATGTATTTCTAGCAATTGACTTGACAAACTGAGGCCATAATTATATTCTTTCAATTCTAAAGAAAGGTTTTGCAATTCTTTTGATGAAGAAGACAGTTTCAATATAACCTGATACAAAAAAAGTCAAATTGAGTGCTCAAAAAATATTTCAGATTGCACAATATTGAAAAATTACCTGATCATCAATACGATTTTGTAAACACTTTAGATTCCGAACTAGATTTTCACTTTTATCCAACAAAATTTCATCTGGTTTGACATTTAGGTCAAGTTCAACGTATTTATCTTTCATAAATTGATTGATAACCGATTTTAATTTTCTTATTTCCTTTTTTATTGCATCAGTCTTTTCAGAGAAATTTGTAATTTCTTTTTCACCTGAAATAGGAAGATAATCACCAAGAAAATATAAGTTGTACTACTTATTTCAAGCAAGAATCATATGTTAATCTATTTGTTTACCTTTAACAATGAGTACATCTTCCAAAAAAGATGACATGGTAAGACTAGGATAGTGTGTAAAAAATTATAAAAATGTAACTACAAGATTATTAAAAAATATATATTTCAACAACGTGCAACACTGTACAACTTTGGAACATTATATTAATACTAAAGTACAATATTCAATATCACAATTTCCGAACTTTTTACATCTGTTTCGTGTGCCAGTGTACGTGTGTTCAACGATGGGAGCCATCTTAACATTTCTGCGAATGCAGCGCCGCGGTAGTGTAGTTGTATTAACAATGTGTTATCAATTTTAAATGGCAGAATGCTAATTCAGAATTGCATATTTGCATTATACTTCTTAATTAAAAAAAAAATAACTTACCAGCTGCCTGGCAGGAATTATTTTAGATAAAAACTGATAAAAATTAATTGATATCAATAATTACTAATACTTACACTTAAAAAGTGATAATTATTGATATTCATTGTAGGAATTTTGACAAATTTATCTGTTATTATTACTAAATTGCCTTACAGATATTTATTATAAAAGTGTTCAAAGTAATTGAACAAATATTACTTTAAACACAAAGAATTCACTCTAAATAAAAATTAACTGTGTTATTTGGTAAGTTATATAGTTTACATAAAATAGTTTACCTACCCTGTTGAAAATGACCGATTAAAAAGGATTAAAACCAATCGGATTTAATGCTGGATTAATCAGTTTAATCCGTGGGCTGATTAACAATAATTGATTTTAATTTGATTTAATCGTAATCGATTTTAATACTAAATTTTCCTATTATTTTTAATCGGATTTATTCGAATTTAAAAATAATAGGAAAATTAAGTATTAAAATCAATTATTGTTAATCGGCCCACGGCTTTTAATTCTTTTTAATCCTTTTTAATCGGTCATTTTCAGCATTAAACATTGGAAGACCTTAAATGACCAAACAATAACTATGATTTTTAATTTGAAAGCTAAGATATTCCAAAAGATTGAAGAATCTAGTTTAAAGATTCATTCATCTTTTGCACACTGTAATTTGCTACTTCGACAAACAACGCTCTAATAGTTCTTCCATTTTATTTTACCAAGAGTGGTGAGAAGTATAATATATAATCAATTGAAATGTCAATGTACAAAGTGCTGCAATAAGCGGAAAGATAGACAAATTAATAACTCGAAGTACAAAAAATGACGCGTGAAATAATTTGACGGAAATCAATGTTTGCTTTTTTCATATAAAATCAAAGCCTATCGGTTGTTCGGCGCTTTGGGGATAACGGCTTCCTCCTCCAGTTCTTGTTTCAGCTTGAACTTTTGTATCTTTCCACTCGTCGTCTTGGGGAAATCATCGCGGAATACGATGTACCGTGGAATCTTGAATCGCGCTATCTTTCCCGTAGCGAAGTCAACGACATCTTTCCTGGACAGCTTCGCTCCATCGCGCAGCCGAATGCAGGCGCAAATCTCTTCTCCGTAAACGTCGTCGTGGACGCCAAAAGCGTGCACTTCGAGTATTTGCGGATGCGTCTCGAAAAAGTGCTCGATTTCCTATCGTAGCGGCGAAACGTTTATTATTATTTTATATACTATAAAATTAAACGAAAGAACGTCTAGATATGCACCTTGGGAAAGATGTTCTCTCCGCCTCTGATCAGCATGTCCTTCAATCTGCCAACGATCTGGCCATATCCGTCTTTGCGAAGTATGTATTGGTCTCCGGTCTTCAGCCACTCGCCTTCCGCAAAAGTTTTCCTCGTACTCTCCTCGTCGCCCCAGTATCCCATCATTATACTGTAACCCCTGACGCAAAGCTCGCCGGGTGTACCGAACGGAACGATATCACCTTTCTCATCTACGATCTGAAAATATTACCGTTAAAGTGCCGCAGCGATCCCCGATACATTCGTCAGAATGTATCGCGACTTACTTTTATTTCTACGTGGTCAGATATGTATCCAACGGTTGTTTCCGTCAATTCATTCGATTCGTCGGGTAAAGATTGATTGACAATCGCAGTTGTCTCGGTCAAACCATATATAGACTGAAAAACAAAGGAGAATTAAATCGTTGCAATTATTTAATGTACCCGCAAATTAAGTAGGTATGTACATATAGCCGACGATACGCGGACTCGATCGACATTAATTGCAGGTGCAAATGGCGTCGAAAATAGACCAGTCATAAAGTTGCAAATAGAACGGGATCGATGTTTTTTGTGGACCGTCCATCGCGAGGGGGCGCAGAAAACTATTCCACGAAAGATATGCGCATAGATAAGGCTCGAGATACCGTGTCAGTGACCTCTAACCCACCTAAACTCGTCGAGTCGATATATGTATAAGTCTTCTCGAGAAACCTGCATTCTTTGATGCTAAGAGAACGATTCATCAAGATAATCTTACCCATAGGTATACGTACAGTCAATTCATTGACTAAGACTTCATCGCGTTATTGCAACACTTACAAGTATTCAACTACAAAGACGACCGATATCGATCGGAAAATCAAGCTCGCAATTCACTTATAGCAAAACGAAACATGCTTTTACCTTCATGTTCTCCATTCGCAGGAATTCGCGAATTCGCTTGTGAAGATCAGGCGAGGCAGGCGCTCCACCGACCGATCCAGTGTACAGACCTTCGACTTTCGCTCCTGTTCGAATTTGAACATCGATCATATTGGTCTGAATGTGATTCGATAGAGAACAAAAATTGCCAAGGATATATTTAAATCTATTGCTATATAGATTATACTTAATGTAATATATACGAAAATCTTACCCACATCGTCGGCGTGCCGAATGCGACGCTACACTTTTCTTGCAGTATAGCCTCGATCGATCTCGTGGGATTGAACGTCGGACTCTCGAGGACGACCGTCGATCCCGCCTGCATAGGTCCCACGATTCCCATTATCATGCCGAATGCGTGGAAGTAGGGTACGTTGAGACAGATCTTTCGGCCGTCGGTGTCCAGCCTCGTGACGGCCTTCGATCATAACATAGGTATTATACGAAGAGCAAACGATTCGTCATCGAACAATACAAATGTCCCTTTTGTCGCACTTATGACGCCCCTACACCGTACCGCGCGATCGCGATGCTCGACTTACCTGCTTTGCATTGTTGACCAGGGATCTGTGCGAGAGCAAAGTGGCCTTGGGATTGCCGGTAGTCCCCGAGGTGAATTGTATGTTGGTCCCGCTGTAAGGCGAGATCTCGACCTGTTCCTCCCTTACCGCCTCTCTATCCTTGCGTCCAGCCAGCTCCTCGACATCCCGAAGCCGCCGCGTTCCCCTATATTTACCCGCGGGCGGAAAAACAAGACCGATAATATATCTCTCTCTCTCCGTCTCTCTCGCAAACTAGCTCGATCGCGGATGATATAGTAGTAATGAATCGTTCGATAATATACGGAGAATCATTGTAATTAATGAACGACTTGCACCCGCGCGTACGTACGACGCCATAGCCGCGCGCGGCGCTCACCCGATCTCTATACCTATATATATATATATATATATATATATATATACGGTGAAAGCTCTCGCTTCACCGGAGGCGAGCTTTTACCCTAATTGCCAGTACGCGTCGTCGCTGCGATTTTTCCAGTATACGAAAGAGGTGCAGCCGTTTAGTAGGTTAGCTTTTTAACCAAGTCATTCACTAACGAATACAACCATGACGATTCGGGCCGTCGTATGGCTTTTATAATGCGCAAAAGCGCGTTTGACGGGTCGAGGTTTTAGACCTGTGTCTCTGTGTGTGTGCGCGTGTGTGTGCGGTAGCCCCGGAAGCTTTCGCCTCGAGCCGCGCGAGACATACAATGGATCGACGCCACGGAGAGAAAAAGTGTCGGCGCGGATGGGAATGAAGAAAAAACTTGGCTAAGGTCGGGATGCAATTCAATATTATGCACCGGTGTGAATGGTACGTATAACGACCTTAGTCCGCGAATCGCGTCGAGAGGTCGATCAAAAATTGTGGCATTGTGTAAAACCGGGGGGCACGAGGCTGGTGGAGAAAATTTACAAGACAAACTTGCTTTCACTTAGAATCGAGGGAGTTCTTGTCTTCGTTTTATTTTTCATGGATGCGTGATTTGTTGACAAGAATCAAAAATAAAATTCTCTAACGATTATTTGCAGTTGGAAATAATGTTTTAGAATTGATTGATACAAGATAAGCCGCTTATATACAAGGAAACCAAGTATAAAAGTCGACATTATCTTTGAACCAATATCTTTCATAAGATATTATACTTAAAATGTTTGAGCAATTAAACCAGTAGCAAGTTCATCGTTGAACCGCCTTCTATACGGCAACTATTTACCAGAGATAAGAGCTCTCGAGACTTTGTTTACGATTGCACATAGCAATCACTTGAATTGCGAGTTGAAAATTTATATTCTGGATATTTTGATCGATGTGGGAATACACGTGCATCCGGATCAATAGCTTCTGCGCGATCTGCGTTACATGCACATATAAGTATGTGCAAATGAAGTTGTGGAAATGAATCATTTTCCAAGCGATACGTTTTCTGCATTTTCTCGATTTCGCTGATACGCAAGAATCCAACAAATATATTTATACAGCATTGACATTGTAAAGTATTTATAAGAATTTAAAGGGCTGGAAATAATCTTCGCTTCAGATGGATTAGTATACAAGTTACTCATGGAAATTGCACGCATATATATAAGTTTGCCTATTCATACAATTCTCATTTCTGTCCGGATAGAGTTCGATTCAAAGACGCGAATAAAAACGCCGGTCACTTTCCATTTACCATATACGTATTACAGCTATTTTCTCCCTTATTAGCGTATATCGCAACGATTTCCACTTACGCAAGTAGACGCTTTACAAGAATTATACATGTGTACCACGTAAGCGGACCGCGGTGCATCGACGTATACGCCTACGTCAGTCCGCATCGTTGCAGTTGATTGTATCCGCATTATGTACACGAGTTGCCGCGCATAGAGATTGAAATGCGTCGCGGACTCGAGGGATTATTCCTCCCTTTGGCTCGGTTGACGACGATTATTTTCGGGGTTGAAAAGGAGCTTACGAGAGCTTGGGGGCATTTAAACATATACATACAACGCCTGCAGGATCGAATATTCATTTAACCCAGTTATTCTTTCCTTTTTTTTTTTTTTTTTTTCGTCGAGGAATAAGCGGAATATAAGGGCTCGACGCGCTCGGTTCCTCCCTCGACTTTGCTCTCTCTCTCTCTCTCTCTTTCTCCCCCATCTTTCGCCTCCCGTCACGTCACGTCGCTCGCGGCTTTACAGCCCAAGACGAGATCGCCGAGCGGAGCGCCACGCGGCACGCGATGTTATTCATGAATATCCGTGGCAAGCGCGCGCGTGTAGCTGCCGCCGCCGTATTCTGTCTTCGCGTCTCGCGAAAAGTCAACCCACCCCGGCCCTCGCCTACGGAGAATTATTGCGCGAGACCCTTATATATATGTGTATATCTATCGGTACAGGAGCTCCCCCGGAGGGATAATGTATGCCTGCGCGATTAGTTCAACATGGAATCCCGTAGGTATAAGCTGTATATGTAGGTGCGTTACGCGCGCGATAATACCGATGCGTTCGGCTTGCAAAGCGTTTTAACGATTCGAGGGGGTATGGCCGGGGCTATTCCTGCCCCAGTCTCGGGCGGCAAGTCGATGTGTGGCTCGACGATGCACAGTATACCGGAACTCTGCTGGAATGCTCCAATTTCCACTATTTTAGCATCTTTTCGGGGATATATATATATGCATTATTTCTCTGTATGCATATAGTGCAGGTTTGGCAGAAAATCGATATTGCTCGTGGAGCCTCTGCGCGCTCTTTAAATCGAAAGGAGTGTAACCGATGCAGTGTGGTTTTGGATTTTGGATAAGGGTAAAAGTTTCGACTAATTATAATAGCTTTATACTCGGGAAGGGTGTGCGATAATTGGAAAACTTTTTCCAGATATATACCTGGATGATTAATCGGTCTACTGCTGCGGAAGCAGAACTTGTTGTTCAGCGAAATATACAACACACTCTTCTTCCTCAAATGATCGTCTATAAGAAAATATATTCTCGATTGGTAGCTAATAATACAATCTAAATATATGTTTATATATATGGTGTGAAATCCAATTTTTTACTATCTCTCCGCGACTCGATCAATTACGCTGGTATTTCATTACAACGAACCCGAATGATACATTCTATTCGACTACAAGCATGAATCTAAATAATAAGTCCTTGGGATTTCATTACTCGGTAGTTTATTATTTGCCACTGTTATCTAAAGGAAGTAAAGCTGGAATAATTATTTACGTGAGTAGTCACGAGCTAACCTACGTAAATATTAATGAAATGTTTCCGCAGCAATCGCACAAGACGTTTTTTTCCCCTGTCAATAGTGCAAGTATAGTTTTCGTTCATGATAAAATGATGCTTTCTTTATATATAACGTATAATACAGGAATAACTTACGCGACATGATGGTCGGAGTAAATAATGATGTGCTCGAGGGTCGGGGAGTTCCTCTTAGCCTCGAGCAGCATATCCGCGTATCTCTGGCTCCTGTAGGATTCCGGGGCGATAACAGCCCTCGCGCCTATCCTCTTGATGCAATAGTCGATCTCGGCCAGTTGGTACATCGGATTGATGCCGGCGACAATGAGGCCAGCTCTAACCGTCGCCATGTACGCCACCAGCCATTCGAGCTCGTTCGGACCCCATATACCGATCCTGTCGCCCTTCTTCAAACCGATCTTCTTCAGGCCCGCGGCGAGTTTGTCCGCCCTCAGCAGCAGCTCGCCAAAGCTCAGTCTGAGCTTCTGCGGCACCGATATCACGCACTCGCGGTCCGGCCAGTTTTCCGCTGCTCTCTCCAGAACCTTGCCGATCGTCGTCTCGAGGAGAGGCGACCGGCCCGGATTGTACATGTACGCGAGCTCGGGATTCGTCGTTGGCTTTGGGCTCTCCCGTCGCTGACTCGCGATGCTCGCGATGCTACCGGTGCTGTGGCTGCATTCTTATGGAAAGTTTTTCGATTACGGTTTGCCGTGAGATTATGCAAAACGGATTTTGGGTACCGGGTACTTATCGATTCTAGACTTTGGCCGGCCTTAAGTACTCATTAGTTTTCCAATATATATCACCGATGTTTTGAATATCGATCGGTTAATAATGACTCTTATAATTAGGCTTTTAATGATCTGATATGGACACACGTATTGGAAATTGATTTGTAATCTATTAGTTACTTTCAGTACACGTTTATCAAGGATATGCTACTCTTATATTTAGTTAGACTTTGGAAAACATCCATTCTTATAGTAAAGTATAATACTAATTTTTATTAGATTGTTTTCGCGTTCTTATCCTTGATAGTTATTAAATTCTTTTCAAATAAATATATCAGTTCAATAGATATTGCTTATAATAATGAATAAACGTGTCAAAACTTATCATCACATCTTGGATAAAAACTTATTTCAAAAACTGTTTATATAATAAAATATAAAATAATGAATACCAGTGGTACCGTTAAGTGCACTCCTTCGTGCAATAACACGTAGGCTTCGAAGTTGTGGGAACATCTTTGCGGTAGTTGCCGGTAGATTGATTTAATGATGTCGTCGGGTGTTCACGGATGATAGATTACTGTAAACATACGAAAATGTTGAGGTGAAAATTTACAATTCTTTGAAATTGCATTACATATTTATAAGATAATAAAAACGGCTCGTTGACTTTTTCTGAGTTATAAATATGTATTTTAAAATATAAATAAGTATAAAATGCTTCTTTCAAATGGAACTTTTAAATCTTTATCGGCAGACTATTTTCCTTGTTTGATAATATCTATACTTGTACTAATCTTATTATATTAATTTATTTTGTTTCCTGAACGATGATTGCATTAGAAATACACATTTTAAAATTTGATGATTTTGTAATAATAATGAATCAACGAACACTAATTTAGCATTAATATTTAAAAAAAATTCAATTATAACCTGTATTAATCTTATGAATTGTAAATTTTGAAAATAAAATAAATCTTTACACTAAGATTTCGATATTTTCAAATGATTACAGGCCAAGAAAACAATAAGATAAATGTACCAATATCACTGGTCCCTTTTACAAGACTATTTTTATCCCAATTAATACAGAAATTTAATAAAAGTTTTATCATTTATTATATGCAAGATTGTTTTCGTATGCATCCTCTCTTACAATGTTACAGAGTTTAATTTTATCGTCGACCGAGAAAATATACTAATATATCCATAATTATAGTTCATAATAAACTAGAAACAAAGCAATACCATTGCCAAAAAGGTATAAAACTATAAGTGGAAAAAGCTATATAGTTAAAGCTATAAAATTCTTTAATAGATTGCCAAACGAGCTCAAAACTTTAGATATAGATAAAAAATTGTCTTGTAATAAGCTAATAGAGTGGATTAGGAAAAATGGTTGATATGAATTGAAATTGAAATAGTATAAATATCTAATTAAAATTGCCATTTTTTTATTTTGGCTGATAATTAAATTAATTAGTGAATAAAAATATAAATAATGTTATAAATTGAAAATATATATGAGAAGTTATGACAAAATTGTCTTCTCGTTCTGGTCTTAAAATTTAGATTTTAAGTAAGTTTAAGTCTGTAAGTGTTTTGCACTATCTCTGTTTTGTTTAAACGGAGATAGTCGTAATTCACTTACCAGAGTTAGCGTTTTAGTTTTTTTTAGTTTTTAAGTATTTATGTATGCCGGACTAGCGAATAGGAATTTGCTTTCCTCTGTTGGATTACCTTTTGTAATGTAATGTACTTACTCTGGTTAAGTAAATAAATAAATAAATAAATATATAGATTAGTACTAATTATTTTTCTCGATCAAGTGAGATTACGATAATTATAAGGTATTGTCAAAGTAAACCAAACGATTATAAGACGTGGATTTGACCTTGAGCAGATTACAAACAGTGCCTTCACTTTCCCATCGTGCGTATCGGAGTTTTCCAGCATACGTATTTTCTCTTACGCAATTCTACTGCGACGAATGGAGAAACATGAGAATTAGAATTTGACAATTTTTCATTAGATGAGTTTGCGGATTAAACAAGCAGTTGTATTTTTAACGACGCAATTTCCATAAATCGATCGTCTGCAGCTTAAAAATTCCGACGACCATAATAAAACGTATGCTGAATATATTCTCGTTCGGTTCATCGAACCAACAATTCACTCAAATCGAGCCTCTACATCATGCTATTCTATCACTTTTTTTATATATACCCGCGGTTTACGTTAAAGCTGCAGAAAAATGAAGATCCGCCGTAGCTCTTACGTAAAAGTACACTGTTCCGATGTCTCTCCGTTCGAACGAGACAAAAGCGGCACTCGATAAACGATCTCTTTATCCTCGATCACATCGATCTTCGATCCGTCCCAGTCAAAAGATTCTGCACGACCACTGCCAAATCCAATTCGCTATAGACTATAGGAGAGCACCAAAATTCCCAACTAGCTGCGTCGCAAAGCTTTTTGCTGATAATAGGAAAGCGAGTGTACAAGTCGAGCGTCGCGATGTATAAGGAGTAGACGTAATGCACCGCAGTGCGGGTCAGTGATTGGTCGCGCGCGACACTGACCGACCGACGTTTCCATACTAAATAACGAAATGCCGCAGCCGGCTGCGATGTATTATAATACGGCCGCTTTCCTATACATTGCACACAGCCAGTTTTTTCATAATACACGATATACGTGTGTTGCGTGCGCGTACAAGAGCGAGTGATCGACTGTCTCGACTGTCTCGACGATCTCTCGCTGCTACTTACGGACTGATGGGCAGAGTCCTCTTATCTCTTCTCCGGGGTTTATGTGTAGCGCGAGTTTTACGATGCTTGGCGTTGTTTATTTACCGATTAGGGATCGCTCAAACTCGATGCGGCTTTGCAGCTTCTTCCTTATCGAGACGTATTTCGAGGGATATTATCTCGTGCTCCGTGTTCGCACTGTATAGTCTCTTGAATTTTGAGGGTTTCCGTTACTGGAGGATTGATAAACAAAGCCAGATCAAAGAGAATTGTTGCACTTTGCTTCATGATGTTTCGTCAAAATAAGTTTTGCATTTTTTATCCGCTCGGTTGATTAAAATTTATTATTATACGTTTTTCAAGTAATTTGAAGGAAATTGTTTTTATCTATTGCAATACGGATTTGGATCGGTATTTTTCAAACGATATCATTTTCCAAATATACAAATTTCATAATCATGAATTACTTGTAATTACTTGTACAATTCTATGATAAGTAAAACGTTGTTATCCGTAATTGAAGGATAGCTGATGAATTAATCGAGGAGGTTTATTAATTTTTCAGACAGATTGTTATAATTATCTCGATCTCGATCTTAAACACAGAGTGCAGGGGAGTTTGCAACAGTTTCAGCGTCTGTACATATACGCCCTCACCGGAACAGCGCATAATAAATTATCTGCGCTTATAATCACCGCAGGGCTACGCCTATTCCCATCCCATACAATTATTTATCTCGAGTTCTTATTTTCAAAATTTCTTTCTCGCAATGTCAATACTTTATCTAATCTAATGTACCAGTGCAGTATCTTTCTAATACGCGAGGAATCGCGTATCTATGTTTCCTTTGCGAAGTAGGCTAGCTAAACAATTCGGCCACGTATAATAATATAAACGAAGACATCTGCTGAACGTTGAAATCAGTACAAAAACAAAACCATCGATACGGTAAATCATTTCGAATATCTTCATACGCGCGATAACCACCGTAGCGCGAAGTTGCGATCGGATTCGAATCGGCATCGATAAGTTCTCCCCGCGCGAGCGCTGCACAAGGGCGCGCCTAACATAATAGGTAGTAGGTCGTATATATACGAGGTGACGAGGGGGGATTAGGAAACTTTCGGGAAAGCTACAACCCAAGAAATTGCCCAAATCTTTGCACGTTTTTCGGTGTTGCGGAGATCAAGAACGTGCAGCCACGAAAGAATCGGGCTAATAACCGCTGCGATCGTTATATATATATATATATATACACCTATGCACAAGCACAGAGAGAGAGAGAGAGAGAGAAAGTTACAGCTGACACAATAAGAAAGAAGTGTTTGATGCGGAGCGCGCGAGCGCGAGTGAAAGAAAGGAAAAATGGAAATCCCACCTACATATACACATGCAGCGGCTTTGCTCCTTTTCTTGGGGCTATATAACGGGGGGGGTGGGGGGAGAGAAGGATGGCGTGCCAGCGATCCTCTCGAGCGGAAGTCGCGTGTCGACGGTAGGCCAAGCGACCACCGCCACCTCCTCCTCCTCCACCCTCTCCCACCCCCACCTCCACCCCCCGGCTCTGCCTCCCTTGTACGTGTATATAAGCATGTACAGTGGCTCGGGTGGCGCACACAAAGCCAGTGCGAGCGCAAGCGGAGGGAGGAGGGATGGATTTGCATAAGGTGAGACGGCCCGAGAGGGGGGGTTTTTCTTAACGAACCCCGGCACGCGGCTCTCCGATTGGTCGCTCCTCTCCGTCTATATATGCCCGTTGCCTCAGAGCGAGAGAGAGAGAGAGAGAGAGAGAGAGGACCTTCCCTTACATAGCTTCCTTGGACTCGGAGGACCCGCTCTCGACTCAGACAGCGCGCGAACCGCGAGCCGCGAGATACCGGAGCACCGCTTCCAGTTCTGCCTATACAAGCATAACGGCCTAGTGTAACACTCGGTTCGCGCAGTAACCAGGAAGGAGCGCGCGCGGTGCGATTTGTCGCGCGATTCAGTGCCCGCGTCGAGCCGCTATAGGTAACTATAGCACGCGTCAGGCGCAGTCCGTGCAACGGCTCGTTATCCCGCTATTCTGCCCCCAGGACGTAGCAGGATGTAGCGGCCGGAGCCGCAGGAGCAGGAGCCGCAGGAGCAGGAGCCGCCGGCCATGGCCACGGGCCGGAGCTGACCGGGAGGCTCGCCGAGGGGCAGTAAGGCGACCGCTGCACCGGTAGCTCGCCACCATGAGCAGCGGCAAGAAGGCCGGCAAGGAGGAGAAGAAGCGGGGAGGAGGCGCCGCCGCGGCCGCGGCCCTGGCCGCAGCCGGCGAGAAGGACCGGGACGGAGGAGGAGGAGGAGGCGGCGGCCCCTCGTCGAAGGAGGAGAGCCCCGGGGGCCCGGGCAAGGAGGATCCCCCGTCGATCGGAGGGCCGCCGGGGCCGGGAGGGTCGATCCCGGCCGGCGGGAGCGGAGGCCCGGGCTCCGGGGCGGCGAGCAACGGTGGACCGAGCGGCGAACCATCGCAGCCGGGCAGCAAGCCCGGGTCCGCGGGCGCGACGGCGAGGGAGGCCGCCCAGAGGCTCCTCGGCGTCGCGACCCGCGGCGAATGGTCGGCCGCCGATCAGCTGCTCAAGACGCTCGAGAAGGCCGTGGCGAGCCAGGGCGAGGACGGCAACCTGGCGCCGCTCGCCGGCCTCATGGACCCGGTGAGCTGCGTCCCTGCGGTGCTCCGCTGCGCTCTCGAGCGTGCCCCCCGCGATTCTATGGCCGAGGATCTGGCCGCATGGAGCTCGAGCCGCTCGATATGGCCCGATCCTTTACCCTACACGCGCTTTCTATGTATGCCTGTGTATTTAGACCTTGTGTGTTTAGACTGTTTTCAAAAAGATTCCCGTACCCATGATTCGATGGGATGGTTTAACTCGTCGCGATCCAGCAGAAGATCCGATTTTGCTACGTGTAAAATGTGTCCGAGTAGATGTGTGCCGAGTGTGGTAAGACGTCCTTTGTCCTTGCTCCGATCTCGCCGCTACAGCTGCAAAGGACATTTTACTTATTTCTCTTTAGTTTGGAAAACTTGTGCTTTCTGCTAAATAACTCGACTCTGTAGAGCTGGCAAAATTTTAAAAAATCGCACTCGAATTTCAAGTAGATTGTGTATTGCGAAAAAAAGGGGTGATCCTTGTACTAATCGTCAAGGATGAAAAGCAATAAAAGGGTTGAAATACTTATATTACTTTGAGGTAAACCATTCCATTGTATACAAGGTACTAGCTTCAGATAATTTCTACGTCATTCCAATTGATCAATCCTTTTCAGGATCTTAGTTTCGTGTAAGGAATATCGTTACAAAACAAACCCATAACCATATACCGTCACGGAACTACTTTTCGCAAGGAACACCATTTTCGAACACTTCTAGCTATTCGATATTTACTCGCTTTATAACAACTAAACCAAATTCTAAAATTCAGAATTAGTAATTGTATGATTGAAAATTAGGATGTAATATATGGAAAGTATAAATAAAATATGTTTTTGAAAGAATAAAAGTGTTCGAAAACTAGTTCCTGTCGTCTGCTTAAGTGTTCGAAAACCGGTGCCTTAACGGTCATACTTAAATATCTTTATTATTTCGCATGGAATGTTCGATTGTGTATATATTCGTGATTGATCCAGATTTAAGCTTTTTACTAGTTAGAATTTTTTTCTTAATTTTCCCTTTCATTTTACGTGTTCTAATATTGCTCTACTACTATAACAATCATTGTACTATTGCTTATTGTCTGATTATTTAATGCCATCAAAGTAGCTCCAAAAATATTTATTCAAATTCATAACCTGCATTAGATTCAACATTTTTCGTTGAAGAATCTGATTTTTTCAATGTAATTTTCTAAGCGCGCAATTTAACATTTCATACACGTATACGTCGATCAAAAGGCATCCTTGATTGATCTAATCAATGTTTCATACATTTCCATGTAAAGTGCATCTTGTTATGAGAACTTATATGATGTTTTTACGGGACACTTGAGTTCTCATAACTTTTCGAATGGTTGAAATTTTGATTGACGTGTAAGATTGTCCGAGGTGTATAAAAAAAACTATTAAGCGACGCATCGATTACTTCCAATTGTAACAAGATTGTTGTTTTCCTTACTAGTTAATGTTTTTGAAAAAGCAGCAGAACATAAATTGCAAAATGTGTTTAGATTTATTTCTGCTTCAGATGTTTGTTATTACATAGTTTTTGCGTTATCTTTTGGCATTACACATGTTCATTATCTGCAAGTTTGATGTAAAAAATATGTTACGCAAAAGAAGTTGTCGACTAGCTATATAAATCGGAATCTGCGAACATTTTGCTTACATCATGCCCGAGATGTTTTTAAACGGTAATCAGAATCATAGTAAGTAAAATTTTAATTTCCACTTATGCAATATATGCTTAAATAAGTTAGTTATCGTGCAAAAGTGAATACGGAGTTAGAGGCAAATCGTCGAGTAATCTCATGAAGTCGCCTCGAGTTAATCTAGATAAATTAAGTAAAAAATGTTGCAAAACTCACGCTAATCCAGATAATACTAATAATATTTTAAAAAGCTATAAAACAAATGAAAACGAAAAAGGTACGTTGTAAGATTACATTCTGCAATTCGATTTTACTAGTGCAAAGTTAATCAAACACATTATTCGTGCACAAATTTTGCGAACACTTAATTTTTGGCTTTTAAATCAGCAGAAGCTGAAGATCGTGCGGCTTTTTTGTTCAGTATATAGAATCGTATAACGATATCCAATCAACAAACATTCGAGCTAATTTAAATGTTACTCATAACATGACTAATCCATAGCTCGAGCAATGTCCGTCTGTGTGTGCAGCTATATAATCTAAAAAGGGAGCTCGAAGACGCGCTACGGTGAAAGAAAGCGTAAAATAAAGGTAATGGGATCTGTTTCAGCAAACGGGCATGACGCCGCTGATGTACGCAGTGAAAGACAACCGCACCGCATTCCTCGATCGTATGATCGAGCTCGGCGCCGACGTCGGTGCACGTAACAATGTGAGTACGCAACGCGCATTTAACCCCCGGACTTTCACACACACACAGACACACAGACACGTACACACACGGACAAGTATCTAATCGGAGAAAATCAGAGAAGCCCTTGGCTGAGCGAGCCTCTAGTCCTCCCTGCATATACCCCCCTACGAAATTTCAAAGTCGTCGCGATCGAAAATCAAGCCTATAGCCATACAATTGAGAATTAAGAGCTTTAGGGGTTGGCCGGCTACACTTATACACTTATACCGTCGCTGCTGCTGCTGGTATTGTCTAAGGGGAGAGAGAGAAAAAAAAAAGTCGAGCTCAAGCGCGTGTACGGCGTCGGGGATTGCGTGAAGGAAGGAAAGTAAAGGAGGGCCAAGGCCAAGGGGGAGAAAATCTCTGCGGCTGCGGTGGCGGTGGCGGCCAGTGTAGAGCGAGCGCGGCGCAAAGGCCGTACAAACCAGCAGCGCGAGCAACACAAGTAGGCCAGGCTCGCACAGTCACTGGGACGAAAAACTGGCTCACGATTAGCGCCGATGATAAAAGCCCTGAGCTCGCGCCTGTGTGCATATGCATATATATGTGTGTATATGTATATAGGAGGGAGTTGCGCGACGAGGGAAAGAGGGTTTTTGTTATACACAGCGGCTTTATGTACTGTACGCGTGACCTCGCGCTCGTGCTGCTGCTGCTGCTGCTGCTGCTGCTGTTGCTGTTCCCACAGCTATATAGCATTCTTTCTTCTCGAACGCCGCCGCGAAATTCTTGCGATGGCTCGGCCATCGTCCAGCCCGGCAGCTCACGCGATCACGATCGGCCAGCTCCTTTCTTTACTAATCGTTACCTGCCTATATATGTATATAGCTGCCCCTGCGAGCTATACACGATTTTCACCCCGATATATATTAACTTTGAGTATGTACAACGGTTGGCGACGACATTGAAGCTCGCGGCTGTTGACTAACGCATCGCTCGCGGTGATTAAAACTTTAAATTACATGGAATTGCCTTGCGAGCCGCAACACTTTTCACTGCTCTCTCTCTCTCTCTCTGTACTACTATAACTTGAGTCATCGCGGCTTCAGGCATCGTCATCTCGAGAGCAGAGTTGGACATTGAGCTAAAGAGGGAGAGAGAGAGAGCTGCTTTCCTGCACTCGCCACTCCCCGCATGCAATGGCCCCGATTATGATTTTCAAATTGCATGGCTAATAAAGCCCGATTGAAACGGGGTCGGGAGGGGGATTATATAGCCGCGTGCCGTAAGTGCGCGGAGAGATGCAGGAGCGAGCGTTTTTCATCTGGACGAGGTGCGGCCGATGCGGTAACAGCAGCAGCAGCACCAGCACCAGCAGTAATAGCGGCAGCGCTAACTCCACTCGTACCGCAACCTGGCGACCTTACACTGCCCATTCGTTACCTGCAACTCTGACCTCAATGATCGATCACCCCTTTCTTTGCCTGTCCCTCTCCCAACCCGGGGTGGCAAGATTTACGCCATTTCTTCTCCCCGAACCGCTTTTTATCCAAATGCAAAAAATACTACAAAACACTCACCGTCGCACAATATTAATGCATATGTATCTATAATGTATATCTCTTGCTCTTTTTTTTATAACTTACATTTCAGGACAATTACAATGCCCTGCACATCTCGGCAATGTTCTCCCGGGAGGATGTTGTCAAACTTCTGCTTTCGAAGAAGGGCGTCGATCCTTACGCGCCAGGAGGAGTAAGTGATCTTTGACCATATATTATACGATTCGCCGTCGCACACGTTATTATTGCGCACTCTTATTATACTTGATTGTACCAACATATGCGGAATCGACGCGCCGATTCAATTGCGACAATCGCGCTAAATGATGTTTGGGGTGGAAACCGTTCGTTCCGAGGTGAATTTCCACTGTGGGAAGCAGCTGCGAAACCAATGGATTTCACTCCAAAAGATTGAGCGGGGTTAGCGCACACATTTTGGGTAAAGATATTGCACGGATAGTTTGTGTCGTGTGTGTACATATGTTTTTATTCGAAATGTGTGAAAAAATGATCTTTTCAAACAAAAACTCGGTACTTGGCTTTTACTCGTACGAATTCATTCAAATAATATGTTATTTTGACGTAGCTTATTTTTCGTACTTCTTGGTTTTCGCGCGGAAACTCAGCAGCTGGCACAAGCTGCAAAATTACACGTATTCCGTGCCGAGTATTGCGTGAAATAAAAGAATTACACTCCTCTTAACAGTATTTACTTGGCTTCCGTAAACACTATATATAGAGTAAAGTATGTTTTTGCTTGCCCAAGGAGTAAGTATCGTTATTAGAAGGATCCTTTCTTGTTTTTGTTTTTTTCCCTTCCTTGATTTTGATCTAGTTACTAGGTTTTGAGCAGCGATGTATATCCCAACAGGTATTGAAACGAAACTTTGCATGGGAGTAGATCATCTTCTTTTTTTGTTTCACTTTTAAATTTATTCACGACCGAACGACAGCAAGGGGTTTTGTTGAAAAAAAAAGAAAGAAAGAAAGAAAGTGTAAAGAATGACTTGAATCGAAAGCTTCGTAGCCGTTGGGACGCGGTCCGTGATAAATATCACCGGAGAGTTGGCGAGATAACACACGAGGCAGTATATCTATATATGTATGTAGGTAGATGCACATCGAGTCTGGTATAAGAGCACTGATATGCTCGGCATGCATCCACTTACACATAGGCCTACACGCGCACAACCACGTATACATACATACAACGATGGATCTACTGTTCTCCGCGCGTGCTATACTCGCGAACTTTGACCGGAGTTTTTTTTTCCTCTTTTTGTGTTTTTTTTCTCTCAAGTTTCTCGCTCAACGGCTACGGACTCTCACCCCTTCTGTTCGATAGAAAATGTCACAGTGACGTTCTCTGCGGATTACTTTGTTTTTGTTTTTTATATATGTCTGCAGTGATGATAGCATTTTGATTTTTTAGATCGTCAGCACGTACTGTTTTTTGTTTTTGTTATCTTTCAAGCAAATATAGATTTTTTATTATGTGTAATGGCAAGTTATTTTAAACGAAAGCCAGTTATTGCGCTTCTCTATAATGTTCTGAATTAACGATTAGCCCAGACAACAGACTGCAGTTCACCTTGTGGCATCGAGACAAACGGGAACTGCTACGTCTATTCTTCGAGTTCTTCTGGCCGCGGCAGGACGGGACATCCGTCTGAAAGTGGATGGTGTAAGTATAGGATTAATCATATGATTTAACCTTTGCAGAGCCATTCAATACAGCTGATTTCAAAGTGAAACGTTGGCCCTGCAAAGGTTAATAATTGTGTTTTACTTCACTGGCTTAAAAATTCATCCATCATAATATAATCAGTATGACCAAAACCAAGTATACCATTCATCTAACGTTAAGTAGAAAAGGTTGAAAGTGGTGAGACCACCGTGTGGAAAATCATCATCATTTGTATTTATGTTAGGCAATGCCTAAATACAAATTGAAATATTAACTGAAAATAGAATTATGTACTTGTAATTATTACAAAAGATCAACATTTTTCTAAAAAAAAAAAGGACAAGTTCTTTGATTTTTGTAACAGTATCCAACTTGGAGAAATCCATTAACCGGCAAAGTGCAGATAAAATGGAATAAAGCGTAATCGCGAAATTCAGTCTGCAACTAGAAAATTACCGTTACACATGTAATACTCCCAATTGTTACGATCTCACACTTTTATAGCAAGAAAATACGAACACACGACTACTAAAAAAACTTTTTTTTTCTTGCAAAACGTGTACATCGACAATTGGAACGATTTCTTTTTTTACATGGGCATTTGAATAAACAACGGTTAACGAATCGTACACGGCAATTAAAACTACGATTCCACCGTAATTAAGCATAATAAAAGTGTGCAGAAGAAAACCGCCGCAACAACAAACAAAACAACATTTGTCATGCAGCTCGACGCGAGCTGCAGTCCCCTAAACACACGTTTCGCTGAACTAGTATCGGTATACCGGTGAACCTGGAGAAAAGCCGAAAATTCGTCGAACCCATCGAATCAGGTGCAACGTCCCGGAAAACGTCTGTAAAGGTCGAGGCATTCCAGACGGCGTAAGTGGGGGGGTGGCACGGGGGGTTGAGGTATAGTGAAAATAAACGGCCGAAGGAAGATGAAACATGGTAGGGCGCGGGGATCGCGTGGCAGCCGGCTATCCGCGAAGTACGGTCGACGTTGCAGCGGCTACAAAGTTGAAATGGCGCCTAGATAGCGGTTCCAGGCTCGCTCGCGGATTTTATATTTTCTCCCCCGCATGCGGACACCAGAGCGCTCGCGACGATCTCGCTCCCGTGGAAGCGCGCAGGGCTCGCGAACCCTATACGAGAACTACGTACTCGCGTTGGCCGTGTACACACACATAGACACACATGTGCAGAGAGACTAGGGGGTGGAGGGAGAGAGAGGCTCGCGTGACAGCTGCTATAGAAACGGCGCCGAGAGGCATCGCGGACTGGCACCGCGTTCCCCGCCTCACAGAGAGACTCTACACCCATAATTTGTCTCTCTCTCTCTCTCTCTCTCTCTCTCTCGTTCTCTAGGAACAGCGCCGGTCCCTGATTTTCCTAGATTTCTGATGGCCGTGTGCAAGGGACTACACGCTGCCGTCTCCTTCCTCCTCTTCCAGCTTCGATTATACTTTTTTTTCTTTTCCTTCGCTTTTTACGGGCGAGACTCGCGGGACGAATTGCAGCGCGACAGTCATGCCCGCGCAACACGGACTTCTTCGTGTATACAGGAAAGCTTAAACGTATACTCGTTTGCGAATACCAACGGTTCGCTTTAATACATCTCGCCAGCGATATACATATATATACGCATAATGAGTCTCGCTAACACGAAAGAAAATATTTATTGCCCCTCCTTCCATGAATAATTTAATAAGCGAGTATATACACGCTGCAACCGTATTATATCGAACGTTTAGGTTCGCGAGCTTTGAAGAAAAGAGAAGAAAAGAAAAAAAGAAGTAAAGTACCTTTAATTTGCATCTAACGCGCGTAAATCGCACGATATGCAATGTAATCGTTTCTCGAGCGTTCGCTAATTTCATAAAACGACTGTACACACAGAAGTGTTGGCTTTGTATTGCCATGTCCTATGCACACCGAGCTCGATAAGCAGAGTAAAGCGCGCCAATGCATGCGGAGATGTAAAATGACTCCTCTCCCGTATACCAACCGTATATACGAGCTGTTCATTGATTCTTTGCGTCGTATAACACCAACACACACACATACACAGAGAGAAAGAGATAGTCGCAGAAGAATAAAAAGAGAAGGGTATAATGCACGAAAAGGAAAAAAATATAGAGCCTGACATATTCGTCGGCTCGCTCGGGTCGATTATCGCTCGACTAGATAAAACTATCCTAAAAACGGCAAAGTAGTATAGAAGGAGAAAAAGAGAGAGAGTGAGAGAGAGAGAGAATAGAAGGGTATAGTCGAAGGACCGAAAAGAGCGCGCTTTCGTCTGAATAAGACATTTTCATGCAAGCCGCGCGCTCGGGCCCGTGTGCAAACGATTCGAGCTCGCCTCGCGTTACACTGCACAGAGACATTGGCTGCAGCAGCAGCAGCGGAACGGCGTTCGAGGCACGAAAAGCACGAAAAGCAGCCCCCCGTGCGCGCGTGTGTATGTGTGTGTGTGTGTGTGTGTGTGTGCAGGCATTACTAAAATCACTGTTGAGGCACCCAATGGTTTTCTCCTCTCTCGGTTCGATATCGCTTCGGAAATATACACACAGCTTCGATATATCAGCCTCGGGGCTTTGGGTGCATGAAGCCGTCCGTAGTTATAAGCTTAGTTGTGAGCCTGCCCTCGGTGAACTATGACTACCGACGACTCGCGGCCCTCGCTCCGGCTCCTCCACAACCCACATAGTGCAGTGCGGTGCATCTTCCGTGTCGTCGAGCGGTGAAGACCGAATATAGATAGCTATTAATCGAGGGAAATATGTGCTCATGTGGGCCAGGCAATCGGTCGAGGCCAATTACGGGCCGGACGGCGCTGCTGCTGCTGCTGCTGCTGGTGGTGGTGGTGGCGAGGAGCTGCAGCAGCAACAACAGCAGCTGGGGCCGATGCAGCGCAAGGACTTCGTGTCGAAGAACAGGAGGATGGCGGGCGTTTCCAAGTATTGGAAGAACGCGATGAAGAATGTCGTGGGCGACGTGCGCGTAGGTTATTTCGCTTCGGTAGACTCGCGAGTATCTCTCTCTCTCTCTCTCTCTCTCTCTCTCTCTCTCTCTTTCTCTCTCGTCTATATGCATGGATACACGACTTATATTGTATTCGGTGACGCGTTTAGCGTAACTGGCGCGGGTGAAGCGAAACAGTGATTTCCCACTGATGCGTAGATTTAATTATTGTTGCAGGCCTTTCACGATTAGCTTTTTTTTCTCTTGGTTTTTTTGCTTAATCGTAGCCAATTAGCGAATTGATGAATGGAAACTTCGCGTTGGTATGCCGGAGGTGTATGATTTTTAAGAGAAACACAACTTCGAAGGCATAAATTACTGTCTTAAAAAGGACACTGTGTCGATTTTAAACGATCCACGTCACGAGCTCGGTATTTCGAGACTTGTACACTCGTTAGAAAATATCAAGCTCGACTTTACTACGTTGTACACACATAGTTAAATATAGCAGTTGTCGATACTAACTATATATAAATTGTTATTGGAATACTTGTTACGTTAAATCGAAGCTTTTACTTTGATCCGCGAATTTAGGAGATCGTACATCGAGCATCCTGCATCATTTGCCATCGCTATCGTTAGTAAACGCAGCTGTACAATTATTAACGCAGCCGCACCAAATTTCCGCGGTTTCGCTTTGACGCGCGTGTATGTAAAAAAGAACGTGCATTTCAGAAAGGTAAAATCCCGCTCCTGTTGGCCGTGGAAGCGGGCAACCAGTCGATGTGCAGGGAATTGCTCTCTCAGCAAGCCCCGGATCAGCTGAAGGCAACGACACCCGCGGGCGACACGGCCCTGCACCTCGCGGCTCGTCGCCGAGACGTCGACATGGTCAGGATATTGGTCGACTACGGAGCCTCGGTCGACATGCAAAACGTGAGTTATATCAAGGATCCCAATAAGACAGATCTAGCACATACACATGTATATGTATATATAAGTGTTTGTGCGACAAACTCCTGCGACGCGGTCTGCCTATATTTTACGGTTAGATTGCAAACTCACGGTGCGACACGTACAATGTATAATATATATACACATAGCTATATAGCTATAAGTTGTAGACGAGGTCGCCCCGGTAAATCACGGCTAAACGCGCGACTTATCGAACGGGGGCCGGAGGGAATGAAAATAATTATAGAGGACAGCTGTGTATACGGGATACATTCAATTGGGCGAGAAAAAGAAAAAGAAAATGATCGGGCAATTTTCGCGGCTAAGGTATTTTTAAGCGCACGCATAGCCACGTACAACAAACTGCACACATGGTCAAAAGAGCTGGGGGTAGAACAAAATTCTTTCTCCCCGCTTCGTTTGGCAGTCGCACTCGCGCGACGTTTCTCGAACGACTCGTTTCCTCCTTTGAATTTTCAATTTTCCACCTTCACCCTATATATACACGAGCATATACAGGGCTCGGGCCAGACGGCACTGCACATAGCGAGCGCCGAGGGTGACGAGACCCTTGTGAAGTACTTTTACGGTGTGCGCGCCTCGGCCTCGATCACCGACCATCTCGACCGGACGCCCATGCACCTGGCCGCGGAGAACGGCCACGCCAGTATAATCGAGCTACTGGCCGACAAGTTCAAGGCCAGCATTTTCGAGCGCACGAAGGACGGCTCTACGCTCATGCACATAGCGTCGCTCAACGGACACTCGGAATGCGCGACGATGCTCTTCAAGAAGGGCGTCTACCTGCACATGCCCAACAAGAAGGGCGCCAGGTCGATACACACGGCTGCCAAGTACGGCCACGTGGGCATCATCAGTACTCTCCTGCAGCGGGGCGAAAAGGTATTACGGGGCGAAAAGGGGCGATATGGTGAGGTAGCGCGATACGATCGGGGTACCGTTGCAGGTCGACGCGACGACCAACGACAACTACACGGCCCTGCACATAGCGGTGGAGAGCGCAAAGCCTGCCGTTGTCGAGACTCTCTTGGGTTACGGTGCGGAGGTGCACGTCCGAGGTGGCAAGCTTCGCGAGACGCCGCTTCACATAGCCGCCAGGGTCCCGGATGGCGACAGGTGCGCGCTTATGCTGCTCAAGTCCGGTGCCGGTCCCAATCTGGCGACCGACGACGGACAGACGCCGGTCCACGTGGCCGCGAGCCACGGCAATCTCGCCACCCTCAAGCTCCTCCTCGACGATGGCGGCGATCCCATGTTCAAATCTAAGGTAATCCAAGTCGCTCTTGTTCGTTATACTTAGCTTATATTGTAAATACCGTGCTACGGTGGATGAACAAATTATTATTCCAGACTTAATCTGCATCTCTGTGCATATTCTTTGCACAGAGATTTTTTCCGATAATTTTTTTATCCCTTTTGTAAATATTTCTTCTGTATATATGACTACTACTAATCGAAACCACTCATCTTTGCTCAACAAGTGGACCACTTGAAACGTAATTAGCTTGAACGATTCGTTCTTCTACCGCAGAAGTAAAGAAATATACTTATGATAGAAATCTTGAAAAATAATCAAGTGTTTGCGACTGATCTACGTGTTGAGCAATTATTCTCTTATGATTATCTCTACTACTGTAAATGCCACAATCTATGTCACTCTTACATATTACTTACATCTATATTTTCTAATCACAATAGACGAATTTAGGGTAATTAATTGTATACTTAGGATTAACGACACTATCTAATACATTGCGACTTAGAACTATTAGTTTTTAACATAGTTTTACTGTTTAATACACTTTGAAGAGCACAACACAGGTACGTCGAAAAATGACGATAAATTTCTAAGTGTCAGCATTTTGGAATGAAAAGATCGCTCTCTTATTACAAATATCGTACTGTCTATTATAATTCAGCTTTTTATCGCAATACCAAAAGCTTCGAATGCTCATTATTGGTTCAGGAATGAATCTCACGTTACTTTCTTATAAGTATGCGTTGCTCGGCAATTCGATGGATTAAATAATATTGTTATTTACTTCTCGAAGCCTTAATTTTCATTCTTCTGGACATTTCATTCTATACATTGAAATGACAAGGTCATATATTCCAACATGCTACTTCATGTCAACAGCACCAATTTATTGTATGATTTGCTTGCTTCCGTAATATTTCTCTTACCTATTTGCTGTGAAACATTTATACTTACCGGCAAATGCTTCTTATTATCAGTGAAATACAAAAACGTACCAGAAGATTTACATAGAAAACGTTAATTTCCATCTACATACGTTAAAGCTTTCAGCGTGAATCTAAAATTAAAATTAAGCTGTCGCTTTACAATATTTCGCTAGAGTGCAGCTTACATATATATTTATGAAAAATTCGAATACACTCGAACCATCGTATTTTCAAAGCAATTGAAACTCGCGATTTATGAATTTCGACCAACAATGCGATCGAAAAGTGTATTCGAGTTGTTCGAGTGTCCGCAATTAGGCGACGGCATATCGACATTTTTAAGGCTTTCACGAGCACCGCACCGACATCTCAAGCTCGATCACGAGACGCACCCCGCACCTCGTGTAAAGTAGCCGCGCACCCACCACGAGAGCGAGAGAGAGAGAGAGAGAGAGAGAGAGAGAGCGAGAAAATGTCGGAGCACGTAGAGGAAAAGGGTAGTGACGATGCGCGCACCCCCAGAACGGCGAGACGCCGCTGCATCTGGCCTGCCGGGGCTGTCGCGCCGACGTGGTGCGCCACCTCATCGAGTTCGTGAAGGAGAAGAAGGGCGCCGAGGTCGCTACGAGCTACCTCAACAGTCTGACCTTCGAGGGGGCGAGCGCCCTGCATTACGCCGCGCAGATCGAGCCGACGGAGGTCGTGACGCCGGGTGACGATCGGGCGGTGGTCCGTGCCCTGCTCGAGGGCGGGGCCGACGTCTCGATGCAGACGAAACAGGCCCAGGAGTCGGCCTTCCATCACTGCGCCCTCGCCGGCAACAACGAGGTCCTCTCCGAGATGATCGGCCACATGTCGGCGACCGAGGTGCAGAAGGCCCTCAACAGGCAGAGCGCCGTCGGCTGGACGCCCCTGCTGATCGCGGCCAACAGGGGCCACATGGACATCGTCAACAATCTACTGGCCAATCACGCGAGGGTCGACGTCTTCGACCTGGAGGGCAGGTCGGCCCTGCATCTCGCTGCCGAGCACGGATATTTGGAGGTCGGCTTCTTATTTACATTTTTTTTTTTTTTTTTTTAATAGAATTAAGTCATATTTTCACTTTGTCGAGATTAGTCGGTTAAGTTTTAGAGTGCCAGGTCGTTTTCAACACTCGCCCTGCGGCCAATCCTTTGAATATTGTTCCTCTATACTTGGCAATTTGGATACAGATTTTCGTTAGATTAAAATTAATCACAGGTGCTCGTTACGCTTTCAAGCATGACTAAAAGTTCGATCGATAATCATTAACATAATCAATCGCGCGGTTGCAAATGTTCCTTGTTGCCGCTGTGCCAAGCCTAACCGTAAAAGCTAAATAATTTCCCGCGCTGCACTAATCAAGTCACGACATACCTTTCAACTTGCCATTTAATTGACCGAAATAATGTTCCTAAATGTACTTTGGATAATAGAAACTAACTTAATATCACTGGACATTCATATTCATGCGGTTCTTGGGAGAATATAAATACAATGTTGCATTACTGTATAGTTAGGGATCAACATTTTTATTGCAAAGAGAATTTGCCATGCAAATTGCGTAGCGCTATAGGAAAACCGGTTCTAATAAATTGACACTTGGCTTCCTTAAATTTATTTTCTGAAACTGTTGAAGTATTTATAAAAAAAAAGTTGTGTTATTTCAAGGGCAAAGATTTCGACCTATGGAAGGTGAGAAAAGGGTTCTTGAAGTCAAATTTGACTTTTCTTTAGCCGATATCTTTTATCCCCTTCGTGAATCTCCAAATCAGTTAAAAATTAAATTTCCTGCCTTGCATTTTATCGGCTAAAAAGTAATAGAATTCATATTAAATGAAAAATATTTTGAATTATACAAATCCTCGAATGCAGGTGTCTCTCGTTTATGATTATTTCTGTCTCTACGTGAGCGCAAAAGTTTTTAAAGACGTAATTGAAATATGTACTTGAAACTTTTCATCACAGATTCAAAGTATTTATTTAATTACCACTAATTATTTAGGATTTGCTCAATAAAAGAGTTTGATCGGTGAAGGTATAAAGCTTTGCCATTCCCAGTGAGAAACAGGAACTGGTCAGAGTTAAATAATCGTTAAATACGCGCGAGTGATAATGACGGGTGATTACTTAAATGCGACAGGTATGCGACGCGCTGCTGGCGAACAAAGCCTTCATCAACTCCAAGTCCCGGGTGGGCAGGACCGCCCTCCACCTCGCCGCTATGAACGGCAACACCCACCTGGTGCGATTCCTCGTCCAGGACCACGGGGCCGCGATAGACGTCCTGACCCTGCGCAAACAGACGCCCCTGCACTTGGCGGCCGGCGCCGGTCAGCTGCAGGTCTGCAAGCTACTCCTGGAGCTCGGGGCGAGCATAGACGCGACCGACGACCAGGGACAGAAGCCCATCCACGCCGCGGCGATGAACAACTACGCCGAGGTCGCCCAGCTCTTCCTACAGCGGCACCCGAGCCTCGTCATGGCCTGCACCAAGGACGGCAACACCTGCGCCCACATTGCCGCCATGCAGGGTAAATACCGTACTAATATTGTTCTCCTCACCTCGCACCTGCATATACTGCATACGCGCTTATTCATTATACTTAATTCTCTCCTTGTTGCTCATGAGAAATTATTTGTTCGATTCAGGCTCGGTCCGCGTGATCGAGGAGCTGATGAAGTTCGACAGACAGGGTGTGATATCGGCTAGGAACAAGCTGACGGAGGCGACGCCCCTGCAGCTGGCGGCCGAGGGAGGACACGCCGAGGTGGTCAGAGCCCTGGTCAGGGCCGGAGCGAGCTGCGCCGACGAGAATCGGGCAGGATTCACGGCGGTGCATCTGGCCGCCCAACACGGACACGGACAGGTCCTCGAGGTCATGAGGTCGTCCCAGAGCCTCAGGATATCCAGCAAGAAGCTCGGCGTTACCGCGCTACACGTCGCCGCCTACTTCGGACAGGCCGGTGAGAGCTTTTTTTTCATTTTCATTCTCACTTTCAGCCAAACGCTTGCTCGACGATCGAAAAGTTTGATACAGTTTACGACTCAACCATGTAGCCTTGATTTTAATGAACACCCATGTTATTAGTCATTCAACCTACGTAACCTGGTAAAATTATATTATTTTCATTACAAAGCCGCCATGCCATGCCACAGTCCAATTCTATGAACTTTAATTTAAATAGCAAACGATGGCGCTAATCGTGATTTCACCTTGAGATATATTTTTACATACAAAGGACCTCAATAAGTTATGATGCTAATCAAAGTTCGGTATAGCTTAAAAGATTCTCACGCGGTTCCAAAATAAACCGGCATAACAACAATTTCGACCCAAAGACTATTTTATGCAAGTTTTGCAGAGAAAATTGCAAGATCAGAATACCGCATTTCTTACGAGATTTGATAACAGGAATGGCGTAGTAAGCTTTTAAAACTTGCACGGAGCAAATTGTACTCTTGCTAGTTTGTGTCGTTAAACATTTAAAAGCATTCCCGAGAAGATTTTATAAAATTGTACTTTTAATGGTAAAATAGCAGATCTCCGTTGTATTTTTCCAATTATTGCTTTTCGTATAGGTAAAAAAATAAGTTTAATCGATGTAATTAATGCAATCAATATGTAATCTAACAAAAATTGTTATCTTTATGATACTAATGCATACAAAAGATCTTTGCTCGCGACAATCATTTTTCCTGAATAATTAAAACGCATTCGGCGGTAGATCGTATCCGCGGTGATTACTAGCATAGGTTTGATTTCGTCGATCACGTCCCTAACGTCTTGGCCAATCGAGAGCAAGTAATGTGTTTGCTCAGTGGTACACGCCAATAACGCACGTAGACGTATTTTTTTTATTTTTCCACTTCTGTTTGCGGGTAATAGTTCTTAGTCATACGAAGCCAGACCCTCGAGTCGAACTGCGTAGTTCCGAGAACGAAAATATACGCGGGACTCGAGTTAGTCGACTCGCAACCCCTCCAAACACGCTCACTTAAGATTTCTTGTTTAGATAATGCGAATTCCTTAAAGATTTTTGCGAAACTATTAAAATCGGCGCGAGCAAAGTAATGTGCCCGGCTGCGGCGATAGGTATGAGAGAAAATTGTTTTCTTTTTTCTTTTCAAATTGCTCCAGCTCCACTAAAAATGTTCATTGCTCGAAAGCATAATGCCTCAGAGACGAAAGAAACTGTTGTACACCCCCCGTCTGTATTACATAATCGTATTGCTTTCATAGAATTTTCGTAATAAAATCCACCTTTCCGGGTAATCACAGTAATAAAGCATTCCCAAGTCATAAGTTCCAAAACAAAAAAAAAAACAAAGTGCAGCGTAATCTCACGGGTGTAACTGTTGAGACGAGAGACTAGGTGGAGCGCGATAAAACTCTATAGAGCGAAAGTCTAGCGGTACTTTTTATCGACGAGCTAATGTATTCGGACATTAGGGGGACAAAGTCCGGCGCATTGTGTGTCACGCGTGCGAGAGCCGAAAATTTCGCGTGACTCGATATATACGTATACCCACGTATATATACATACACGGTGTGTAGAGATTTTCTGTACAGCCGCGGAGAGCGTAAAGAGAGGCATAGAGGGACCGAGACACGCGTAACACGCGAAACTCCTATTTCCTCGTTTCTACCGCGCGACGACCGAGATTCCCACCTTCCAACCCTTGGCACTAACATGACAGCCGATGTTGCAGCCCATGTGTTTCTTTCTATTCGTATGTTCATATATATATATCCTATTACTAGCGTATATCGTCGTAAATTTGGAGTCTGGCCTTGTTTTCTCTCTTCGGTGTTCAGTTTCTTTGCGTTCCATATATTTCAATGGATATACTGTCCTGACGATTCGCAATCATATTTATTTATGGGGTTTACAATACGATCTTACTCGCGTACTTTGCAGCTTTGCACGCAATACTTTGATATTCGGTATTGCAGTATGCGATGCCAAATACAATTGCACATCTTGCAGCCAATTTGAAATAATTTTTTATTTTTGCTTGTTGTAATTGTTCCTTATCGGTTATATAGTTAGTACAATTTAAATTAATCATTATTTCGTTATTTAGTGACTTTACATTTCTGTTGCTAATTAAATTCATAACTCATAAAGATAAAATATATATATGATATGGTAATATCGTTTGATCATAAAACAAAAGAAATATATCGTGACACACATCGTACCCAGATTTAACGATATCGAATAGCGTTAAATGCCAGCTCGAGCGTATATTAGGCAAATAAACTATGTAAACACAGAATAGAAATCAATTCAAATAATTATAGCTAATTCGGTCGTAATACATACATTTTACTCTCCTTCAAAGTTAAATACCATCGTATACACAAACTCGTGTAATACACGACAATTTTTCTGAAACAAAAAAAGCCACCTTACCAAATCTCCCTTACCGCGCGGCTACATAAATTAATCTAATCCAGGTATTTCTTTGCCGTATAATTCAAGTATAACTCAATTATTTATACAAGTTAAGCGCGGCCACAAACTTTCCTTACATGAAAAAAGAAACGAGGGATTTCCGGGAAAAAAGAGGGGGGAATTATCGAAACCTTATGCAAGAGACGCGAGAGGCGTGAATATATACATACATATGAGAGAAAAAAGAAAACAAGGCGTCGATGAAGTGCGAGATTAGCGGACCTTCATGCGGCAAGGTCTCGCGCGCATTTTGTACGATAAAGCGCGTGGTCGGTCTGTGCGCGCGAAGAATATAACTTTTAGCTCGCGCACACACGCACACACGCACACACACACACACTGCACGAGTGGGGAGAAATCGGCACGCGCCTCGAGGCGCTCTCCGAGATTGCGCCGAACGATTGCTGCAGACCCGCTGGCTCTCTAATGTACCATGCGGAAAATTTCATTAATGCCAAGCTAAAGTGATCGATATCCTAGTTTTTTTTTTCCTTTTTAATCGTGTGACTGCACTGGTCGCGGTTTCGAATTTTTAATTAAAATGCCGATTGGCATGGACTTTATGGTTATTGCCATTTATCTTGCTCAGTGTTTTCGTTTTGATACGCTCATTCTGCTACCGTGCCGATGAAACTTCGAGATTTGCATATAATTATGTCTTGCATTTAGCGGCGCAATAGCTTCAGATTGCATAAGCTGTAAAAAATAATTTGGATTCAAAGTGAATTTGAATCTGGTGCGTTTGTTTGGCGTTTGGTTGTATTATACTATCGGAATCGACGGTCTAATTACAACTCAACTCAAATTGATTTGGAAGCGAATTTCCATTTTTATCAGATGTGCCGGTGGACATTTTAAAAGGGCCAATTAAATGTACACACTTTTGAGCAATTTTTATCACACTTTCGGTAGCCGAAATCAATTTGGCTCAGACGTCTCACGGCTATCCTGGCCTTTACGTAAATTAAATTATTAGCTCAAAATCACAAAACAATTTAGATCAACTACCAGCTGCGATTTATTGCTTTAATGGCACAAATTTATGCAATGTTTTTATCTTCTACATATACTCCTTAGTTCCCACGAAATAATAATCTCTCGAGTCTAAAGTTGAAAAAAAGCCTAATCAAGTTGAAAGTAAAATTCGAGTCTCCGCTGGAGCAGTTCGAAAAGCACAGTAGAGATACGAATCGACGAGAGAAACGATGACTATGAGCAATTGACGTTACAGACACGGTGCGAGAGCTACTGACCCACGTGCCCGGTACGGTCAAGTCCGACCCACCTACCGGTGGAACCCTAGTCGGCGAGCTGGGCAGCGAGTCCGGCATGACGCCCCTTCACCTGGCCGCCTACTCCGGCAACGAGAACGTCGTAAGACTGCTCTTGAACTCTGCCGGTGTGCAGGTAAGCAAATCTCTCTATTATATTTCCCCAACAGCTTTGGCTTATGCACGTATAACGTTGTACGTATTATTTGCGGCAATTACGCAGCTGGGCCGCGCTAATCTATCTCGCCAACTTTCGCGGCGCTGCTGCACGAGAGCGAACTTTTGACTTTTATGAAAATGCACGAAACGCACGAAGGCGGCGAACCCTTTATGTGGCCGATCGCTTGACTGCCAAGTTGCGATAATGAACTTACTTAGGAAATAGTTGCATAGCTGATATGCTACTTTGCCATTAGTTCCCTCGTAGTTCTTTTCGCAGTTTGCACATAAACGACTAGCTACAGTCGTCCCTATTTGGATCCATGTATACATAACTTACGGATGAGCAAAAATGTATTTGAATCTTATGCTTGTAAGAGATCCATCTGCATTGAAACAGTTGATTTTTTTCTTCTCCAATCTTTTCACTGTCTCGAACAAATCTTATGCGCAACTTTGATCGGCAAAGGGAGAAAAAGAAAAAGTAAAAAAAAAAAAAACTCAATGGTACACGTCGGAACCAGGTCGAAGCGGCGACGACGGAGAACGGCTTCAATCCACTGCACCTGGCCTGCTTCGGCGGCCACATCACGGTGGTCGGTCTGCTGCTGAGCAGATCCGCGGAGCTGCTGCACAGCGCCGACCGCTACGGCAAGACCGGGCTGCACATAGCCGCGACCCACGGCCACTACCAGATGGTCGAGGTGCTGCTGGGCCAAGGGGCCGAGATCAACGCGACCGACAAGAACGGCTGGACGCCCCTCCACTGCGCCGCCCGGGCCGGACACCTCGACGTCGTACAGCTCCTGGTGCAGAGCGGCGCCTCGCCCAAGAGCGAGACCAATCTGGGCAGCGCGCCCATCTGGTTCGCCGCCTCCGAGGGCCACAACGACGTGCTCAAGTACCTCATGGAGAAGGAGCACGACACCTACGCTCTCATGGAGGACAGGAGGGTTAGTCCTTTTCGTTACACATCATCGTTTGTAGGATAGCGATAAAGTGCAAATACAATTGCACACTAAACTTGTATATAGGTAATTGGACGTTAAACATGTTTCGAGCGCTGTATAGATAGCATACTCAACGCGGGCAAACTCACGCACGAGCAATTGATCGCGAAGCGAACCCCCGCATTCCACTTGACAATTCCCACGCACGTCGTTTGTATATATTACAGCTGTGTGCAGTGAACAGCTCCACACGCGCTCGCGAGAGGCGGAACGAGAGTAAAGAAAAGAAGGGAAGAAAACAGAAAAAAAAAAAGGAACGAATTAACAACAGTCCTAGTTTGGAAATGCAAAAAATGCGTGTTTATATACGAAAGGCGCATCGGGGCTCTAAAAGCCGAAGCAGGCTAATCTCGTGTCGGTATAGGGCCGAACAAATAAATCGCCGAGCCCGTTGGCTCCCTAACGTTCCGCGATCACGCGACGAGCCGCTCGGCTGCTCCTGCGCGACGCTTCCCCAGAAATCGACGCCGCGTTAAGCTTCCCACACACACACACACACACACACACATGGGAAAACGTGCCGCGTTGTCCTTGCGGAGCAATAAAGCACTCGAGGGGTGCGCTGCATATCGTATATACGAAAGTGGGCGACGTTTCTCGCTATCTAGTTCACTCTCTCTCTCTCTCTCTCCCTCTCTTGGATTGTTCTCCTTATTTATTTTTTTTTAAACTCGTCGTCCTTTTTCGCTCTGATCGACAGTTCGTCTACAACATGATGGTGTGCAGCAAGAGCCACAACAACAAGCCGATCGAGGAGTTCGTCCTGGTTTCGCCGGCTCCCGTTGATACCGCCGCAAAGCTCTCCAACATATACATGAAACTGTCGGAGAAGGAGAAGGAACGAGCTAAGGACTTGATCGCTGCTGGTAACGTATACATATATATATATATATATATGTACATACACTAACTCACTCGTAACGATCGCTTCTTGTGGATACTTCGATTTTCTTTTGTCGTTACAGAGCTTTTTTTTTATCGTTTGACGACGTTTCTACATATTTGAGTCACGCGCGCTAAGAATATTTGCTTTATTAAATTATTGCGCATCTCGCTTGACAAATTATACATTGGCCATGTTTCTCGGGCACGAATCTTAAGCTCTCTTCGTACTGTACAAATTACTACACGTTCATTTTTCTTTTTTAAGATCCTAGTAGTAGGGAAAAGCCTGCTCATAACACGAAATAAAGAAAAAAAAAAAAGTGGATTTTTCCGAAGATGTCTCAAACTATTCCACATTGGTACAGTCCTCGAATTGCGAAGCCTCTCACTCATTACCGCTTTTAAATATGCGCAATTAAATTCAATGTTTAAAGATGACGTCAAAACAGCTTTAACCAACTTACGGTGTTCCCGCAGGCAAACAGTGCGAGGCAATGGCAACGGAGCTGTTGGCACTGGCAGCGGGCGCCGACTCGGCCGGTCGCATCCTCACCTCGATGGACCGTCGCAACGTGGAATTTCTCGACGTCCTCATCGAGAACGAACAGAAGGAGGTGATAGCCCACACGGTTGTGCAACGCTACCTGCAGGAGCTCTGGCGGGGCAGCCTCAACTGGAACACCTTTCGCACGATGCTCCTCTTCATTGTCTTCCTCATCTGTCCGCCCGTCTGGGTCGTATTCGCCCTGCCCCTCGGTCACAAGTACAACAACGTGCCCATCATCAAATTCATGTCCTACCTGACCTCGCACATATACCTCATGGTGTTCCTTACGCTCGTTGGCATATTGCCAGTCTACCCGGTAAGTCGCCGCTCTGCCCCCCCCCCCCCTTTCACCCAGACTGTAATATAGGTATTATTCCGAGCCGAATGCGATCGCGAGCGTTCTCGTGATGGGGGTCAAGGTATCGAGTTATCGGAGAGCTCGTCATCGTAAAATGATATGCCTTGAGAAAGGCGCAGCTTGGGCTAAATGATCGTTCCGCTTGGGTTAATCGTTGCAATGTGACGTAACGCGCAGGTCAACAGGAATCCTCTGATTCCCTACTGGTACGAGTGGTGTCTCCTGGTAATGCTGTCGGGCCTGCTACTCTTCGAGCTGACGAATCCGAGCGACAAGAGCGGCCTCGGCTGGATCAAGCTGGCGGTCCTTCTGTTCGGCATCTTCGGCGTGGCCTTCCACCTCCTCGGCTACTTCAACATCGTCAGCGTCGACAACTACGGCACCCTCATCTACCTCAGGAACGTCCTCTTCGCCCTGAGCTTTCTTCTGGCCTGCGTCCAGATCCTCGACTTCCTCTCGTTCCATCATCTCTTTGGTCCTTGGGCCATCATCATCGGCAACCTCATGAAGGATCTCGCGAGGTTTCTCGCCGTCCTCGCCATCTTCGTCTTTGGCTTTTCCATGCTCTTCGTCGCTCTCAATCAGGCCTTCAAGGAGAAGCCTACCCGGGAGACGAATAAGCAAAATAAGCCTGCCTTCTCGGATGGTGAGTGCATCGATTTGAGCGTCTTTACTCTATACAAATCTTCATTTATACTTATATATAACTCTGGACTACTTTTATCTTTTTCCTTTCCATTCGTACTATACTTATACTTATAGATTTTTAGGCTTATTTTTTACTGTTATTTGAGTTAGTTCTTGGATATTTTGACCGATATATACAATGGTCCTTATTCTACTATTATATCATCTATTTTTATTAAATTATATGGATTCTATTTTAAACTATTTTAATGCCTTAAGATTTTACTTTTAAGCTATTACATAGTCAAAGTTCAACAATATTGACCGTTGTAAAAAAAGAGTACTGTAAAAATATTACGAGGCAGACTTGAAGTCTGTGGGTGGTTGAAAAGTTTTCTATGTTATTTGCTGGTGTTTTCGATTTTAATATTCTCCATCTACACGAGCAATTTTTTCAAATTTTCATCCATGACGTTTTTTCTACGACCTCGATTTTCTTCAAACTTGTTCTTTTCTTTAGATCTAAATTGGGATTTTTATACTTTTGCAACTCATCTAGCAGAAAAAAAAATAAACTACCCAGATTTTGTATTTTCAGTTTTTCTTCTACAACACTTTGTATTTTAATTTTTGTATTTTTAATTTTGAATAACCCTTTTTACACTTTTTTCTATGTTTTTTGAACAAAAGGCTCGAATCACAAGAAGCCGAAGCGTCCAGGTAATGGTATCCAAAATATTAGCAATTAAGATAGGAGATAAGAATGATTTTCAACCACCCTATAGTTTAGTCTTAGCTAGAAGCTCGATATCCCAAAAATAGCTTTTATGCGATAGCAAACCTCTTAGCATCGCGTAAGCATATAATAAAAATTTACGACTAACAATTAGATGCATAAATGATATACTTGTAAATATCATGGGCCCTTTAGCAACTCGACCTATATACTTACATATTATGTAGTGTATCGAGAGACAGAGAGGAAAAAAAAAGAAAAAAGAAAATTTTCGTTCATAAGCAATGCAGCAGAAAAAGAAACTATGAATCTAAGAGTTTGGTAATTGCTCAATGTTAGAAATGGTGGCGCAAAATTTAACCGATTGGGAATTGATAGAGGTGAATATACCGTCACCGCCGGTGCCACATCGCCGCTCCGGACGCTACAAGAAAAAGAACGAATGTTGCGACGAAAGCACCCGAGATTGTAAGTCTTGTTTTCGGCCAGCAAATCCGAAACTTTACATAATCTACTTGTATTCGTGCAGTGTTGAGAAGCCGAAAGCAAAAAAAAAAGCAAAAAAAAAAAACGAATGAAATAGTGTCACGCAGCTGACATTATTGGATTAAACGATCCTCGCTTATCAAGCTCGTCGATGTCGTGTGTCCTGTCTCGCATTTAAATGTGTAACAATGTATATGCATCTTGGCAGAAATTGTGCAGTCCGCCGCCAGTGCCCGTGCAGCGTCTTACTTGTTCATATATGTGTGTGTACTGTTCAGCGCAAAGTAATTATTTTTCAATTGCCTGCCAGCTCTCGGGGCCGTTTTTCGATACGTCAATCGACTTTTTTGCCTGTACGGCCAAGACAAACCGTACGATCCGTCTGTTTTTGTCACGTTCTTTTAGTTTTTCTTTTCGTTACATGAAATATGCCAGCAATTTTGTTTCTCAAGCTCACCTGGAAGATGAAAGAGGAAAACGAAATTCTAAAGGCTATTTCTTCTTTTTCTCCCTGTCACAAATTTTCTTAATGAAATATTTCGTAAAAACTTTTTAGAATTGGTAGACAAAAACAACGTCTCTCTTTTCTTTTAAAAAAATTTATATAATAATTGCATTCTGTCTTTCTTCATATTTCCATTTTGGGATTTCACAACTTCAAATGCTCTGCATTTTCTTCGAGAAATCCCTTTTGAATTTCTGTTTCCAATAGCTGTGCGATATCTAGTATCGTTCAGTTATCAGTTTCATGGCGCTTACGTTGTAGCGCGCACACAAAGTTATCATCCATATATATGTGTCCACCATGCAGCTAAAGCCGCGAGCCGCTGAAGCGCGCAACATTTTTTCCACCGCCGCTTTTCGCGCAGAGGTGGGTTTCCTTTTGCAAGTGCATGTCAATTTTATATACTTTTGTTTTATCCTGACGCGAGACCCGCATATATACGCGCATCGAAGTTTTTGATTTTTTTTTTCTGTGCTCCAATCACACGGACTCGACCTGGCCAAACAATAACGGAAGACAAAGGAGAAGACAAAGAAAGCAGACTGAGAAGAGGGACCAGCAGACATGAAGAAGTGATCGTTCACCTACGATTAGCTTTGCCACTCGTACAAACGAATAAATTGGAAATGAAAAAAAAAAAAAAAAAAGAAAGAAAAAAATATATATTTGCCCGCGAATGCTACGCTGAATAGCGAATGTGTGTTGCCATGCATCGCTGTGAAATTGTTGAAACGTGTGCCACAAAGTTCAACGTGCACCTATTGTCTGAGCGTTTTTACAATTTTAGCCACAAGCACCCAAGTGCACCTGAATCGAGGTACCTCGAAGGGTTCAAGCCTGTCACCAAACCATTTTGTTAATGTTGATCACGATCTTATGAGAATGCGGTTGACGCAAATGGAATATATCACGATGCTGATACAGCATGCTTACCGAGCATCAATACAATCTTCAAAAACAAAAACAAAAACCAAAACAAAAACAATAACAATAACAAAAACAAAGTTATATACCAAACAAAGCTATAACCAAGCCCCAAGCATGTCCACTCTCTACACTTGCGTTGCGTCGCCAAAGCATGAGCATGACATATAAACAACAAAATGCAACAAAATACAAAAAAATCAAATACATATTACATATATATCAATATACCTGCGTGCAGAGCTCGTTCTCACAATCACCGCGTAGTTGAGAAAACAATGTCAAACTTAACCCCCACTTAGATGATCCCTTATTAGTGCAACAGATCCCCAATCCGCCGCAGCTTTAAGTGAGAAGCCTTGACGCCGCAGCCGCCGCAACCGCCGCAGCCGCCGCAGCCGCATTTTGTCTGTGATAATAAAGCTTTTTTGTGATGATAGTGTGAGAAAGCGCGTGAGAAAGAGAGATTAGAGCGAAACTGTTGAATGAGAGCAGCTGAGACGAGATTAGAGAGATGTGTTTGGCCTGGTGCACGTTGCAGTGAAAATGAATCCGATGCTCGCATTCGAGTACCTCTTCTTCGCCGTATTCGGCCAGACGACTCACAGCGAGCTCAAAGTCGAGCCGAATCAGCCCGAATGGACTTCCAGTCTTTTTAAGCTCGCTTTTGGCGTCTACATGCTGGTCTCGGTCGTCGTATTGATCAATCTACTGATCGCCATGATGAGCGACACCTATCAGAGGATACAAGCTCAGTCGGACATTGAGTGGAAGTACGGACTTAGTAAACTTATACGTAATATGCACAGGTAAGATGGACTTATTGTTTACTGAAAATTATGCTATTTAAAAACGATCGACCACTTTGATAAGAACGATATTTATTATATTTTATTTTTCATTTTTTTTTTCTTTTTTCTTCACTTAACATTTATACTAAGTTAGAGCATCTGTTTGAAAATGAATACAGACGTACCTAAACTTTCTCTTGTTATTTACATTGGAAACCAGTTAATTTGATATTATCTATATAAGGTTTTTTAATTTTTTAAAATTAACTCTTTAACGCCAGGATGGACATTATTTCTTTGCAACTTTTGACGCTGTAACTTTTTATGTAAATGACTTAGAAAAAATTCCAAATACGGTATTTCCTACTGTTTAAAGTTATATTTTTAGATAAAAGATCGTTTTTTTTGAGATTTTTATTAAAAAATTCTATATTTTAATTTCGAAGAAGTTTTGCTAGATAGTTGCAATAACAATAAATTGTGGACTAAATGTCTACCCTGTAAGCCTCGCTGGAATTTTTTAATTTCATTGTCTAGGAGCCGAGATATTGCACTTCAAATAATCTAAATAGTATTAAATGTGACGTTCTGCTTTATTCAAACGTCTCGACACGACTTTAATTGTTGTGGCAAAAAAGGAGTGGGGCTTTTGGATGGGCTTCTATTCGAGGACTCGCGAATCCTCTTTGAATGAACTAATATTATTTGTAATTCTTACCTTGGATTTTTCTGAATGTTGTGAAATAATAATTCGGTGTAATATTTATTGAATAACTTTGGTATTCGTTTTATAACAATTTTCGATATTTATTAAGTATGTTTGTAAAACAACTCCGGACACTGTTAACAGCGCGCGGATGTAATACGGGTTGTTTTGTAGACGAGGTACTTGAGCGAGAGCTAAAGGGCAACTGATGCTATTTGGTTACGAAGGCGTTGTCGACGTTCTGGAAAAATGTAAAGTTTGGGGGACCATATAAGTATAAACATTGATATATATATATTCGGAGTTGTAGCTTGGGCTCGAAATACCGGGAATACTTAGAGTGTGTAAATGCAGATGATATACAATAAGGTCGCAAAGCTCGTAAGATCGAGTACCATAAACGACGCGCACAATGCGCGGTACGAAGGGTCCGACGCGTAACGCTCGGTCTAGGTAAGTCTATATGGTTTACGACAGAACTGAATTGAACGCTTGCCTTTTCGTGGCTCCTTTTTATATTACCTAATTGCGGAAGATTTATGAAAAGCTGCATTTACTATGGTAACTTTGTGATAGAGAATTCGAGAGGTTGCAGAGTTAATTGAGAGATTCGGAGAAGAGGTGCACTTTGAGTATAAATACAGGTGTTCATATATTTTCAGTGGCTCGAGTTTCGGCATTGAGATGATTGCCGTAATTAAGTCTTGCTATACGCATGTATGGCGAATATGTAAACTATGATTTGAAAAATAATCGGGTCGGTGGAAGGAGGTGATTGAGAGTATTATCCGCCAAGAGGGGAAATATAAAAAGAAAAAATGAGACGTCACATAAACTTCGCAATCCCGAATTATGTAATACAGGAAAATTTTCGTTATTAATCCGACTAATTTAGTTACAAAGCTTGTATTTCAAGCTTTGAGTTTTTTTTTAGTCGACTCTGTACGATTGTTCAAAGCCGCGATGTCCAAGTTGGAAGATTCGATAATCTTAAGCTACCAACCGAGACATTCTCATACCGGAGCAACTTACGAAAATCTCAAGACATGAGTTTTTTTTCTTCAAATTAAGGTATCTCAGCTTTAAAAAATCGTACAGAGTCAACTAAAAAATAAAATTGAACCTTAAAAGATAAGCCACTTTATAGTGAAATTAGGTAGATGCACATCAAAATTTTTCGTTAAATTGTAAATTATAAAAATTCAAAATTACTGGTATTTTTAGTCTTAAACACTATTTGGAGCATTCGAAGAGCAATATCTCGGCTCCTAATGAATGAA